>JAJJMA010194416.1:0-18907 GCA_023529015.1 Papaver nudicaule | reverse complement strand
TATGCTAAGATCGTTGTTGGTGTTGTATCTGCTTGTACGATTACACATTTTCTCTGGATTCCTTTACGGGTAGCGTTGACGAAGGATTGCATCAGATATTACTTGTTGATGAGGTATTCGTTAACTCGAGTATCATGAGCTTATTCATTTATGCTTCTTCCCAACCATAGGTAGTATGTAATGCTCCTCTTGGACTTCCTCGATATCTCTTTATTTTCAGATTTCCTCAGTCTAGATAGATGAACAAATTTTCTTTCGTCGTTGTTGTAACAGGGAGGTAGATACGACTTCTGTTCCCCGAGCTTTGCAATGCTATAAGGATATGTTTGATGTACTCCTTACGGTAGACGGATATCAGGTAGGTAAAGATGGTGTTGGCAACCTCTTTGTCTTTGCTCAGTACTGTCGTTTATCCTTGGGCGTGGGATAACTTGTCTGTCGGCGCTCCACTGTTGTGGATTTAGGATCCTCCTAATAATACATCATAGATTGGATCTTATGAGGTAATGCAAAACTTGTTCACTTGTGTAGTCCCCATTGATATTCTTGCAACATGATCATAGGCCTCTCTTATCTTTCTCCAGAGTATATGATCGTCGTGGGCAGATAAGTTGTCTTGCTAGGCGAATTGTCTTCGAGATGTGTCATGGTGAGAAGGCCCCAATCATACTTTCCTGAGGTCGTTTCTCCCTTACGGTCATGTGGTGTGCCACTGTCTCTTCAACAAACGGAGTACACTTTCCAGAAGTGACTTAGTTAAAAGTGGTGAAGATCCCCCTGTTGTTCCTTAGATAAGTACCGAGTGTTGCATAAATCATCATAAAGGATTCTTCAGGTCTATCGGCTCGACGAGGACAACAAAATTCTTGACGGGCAATGGATCTTTGTGAACGCCTTCAGCTCCCAGCATATCTTATTTGGTTGGTTGAGCTTTGATAAAAGACGATTTTAGAAGTAACTTGATCACCTTTTCCATGGAGAGAGAACAATAAGGGATATCCAGGTTCCCCTTTGATGGTTGTTGTCTCGGAGTAGTTTCTGATGCATTTGCCTGCGTGGGGTCCATCTTGTTAGGGCATTGTCCGGTCAAACCCACTAGCGTTGGTAGGTCAAGCTAGTTGTCAGTTTTAGGTGTCAAAACTCAATTCTTGATTTAGCCTACTAAAGTTTAGATTTCGGAATTGGGATATAGACAAAGTAGTAGAGACCTTGAAGACGAAGACTGTGAAGACAAAGAAGACATCAATTATTCTTCATCGACAAAAGGTTCGTAGGAGTTATGACTTTATGGATATTCTTCTATTTCTACTTCATCTATTCTTTCGAAATATAGTCGACTACTTTAGTAGTGATAATAGCGATTGAGATCGTATTCTTGTGTAACATGGCCTTGTGTCATGACCAGTGTTTGATCCCACAAATACTGTGAGTACAAGAATGAATGAGACAGATTCGGTGCCATGTGTCCATTGCAATGGTTTGCTTGCAAACTGTTTGTTGGATATTGATGAATCTAAAGGAGTACTCTTGAGCAAAGAGTCCATGGATCACAGCTGAGGACGTTCACACGTCTAAGTTCTGGCTCAGCCCAGTACTTCTAGCGGAATCCAGATTTGACGAAATGACAGGCGCACGGTTCACGAACCGGTTTGCGTACCAGACACTCGGAAATTCCCTGAGTTCGAGATGGCTATTTTGTTCACGTACCAGTACGTGAACCTGACGGTGGTCATCTTGCTGGTGTCGGATTTAGTGAATATTCTCCTAGAATTTTACTCCGAGTCAAATTCCAAAACTCCTTTATCTCTTAGATGGACTTGTGTAAAACATAAACTCTTTTGTGTTCCATCTAACGATCCTCAATGAGTCAATAAGATAAGATTATCTCTGGTCTGTTGGATTTCTATCTTGAAGTGTTTTTGAGCTAACAAAACACTTGGCAGATAATTCTAAAAAGAATTCCAATTGAGATTAATCTCTATTACTTGGTTATCAAGTTTAGGGTTTCCCTAACTTGTGGGACAAGTAATTGATTGCTTTATTCCAAAGCAAGCTATCTTATTGAGTGCTATAAATAGAGGTGTCTACGGACAAATACCGCAAGCATCAAGCATACGTGAAGGTCCTTAGGGAAGGTAGAGTAAACTCTTTTCACTTAGGTGAATGCTTGTTGTGGTATAGTCATCCTCTATAGGTTGCAGCTCCTCTGGGAACTCCTACGACTATAAAGACTTCTCTTGAGAGTTGGGAAGCACAGGTAGGAGATTGAAACCATCTTTGGTTGAAATCGGATTAACCTATAACCTTGGTAACCTGATCACGTTCTTGTCTATTCCATAGTCCGTCTCTTCTGCTATACGGCTATTCAAGAACTGATACGTTACTCAACAAGGTTGGAAAGGTAGCAAAGCACGACAGCACTCGGTGTTGTAAGACCTAGTTAGCTCCAGTTATACAAGTTTCTTAATTGATTCTTCGTGTATAACTGAGGTAGATACGAATTGGGCATTGCTTACTTGGTTTGCGTGTCAACCCCGATTTGTGAAGTAGATTTCCGTATGACCTGGATTTAACAATCCGAAGGAATTCATCTTGTGTGTGGTAAACAGATAGAGGACAGTTACACCATACGTCAACAGTAAGGTTGCAAAACCAGTATTGCTGACACAATGCTTTGACAGCGGTCAAAGCAACTCCTAGGCCTGTAAAGGACGTCAGCTGGGGGAATCAAGTGCGTGACGATCTGTGGGGGATCTAGAGACGTAAGGAAGGCGACATTAGCCAATTCGCTTGGAGGGCTTGAGTTGGTCTCTGCTACATCCCAGACCGAAGTCTTATAGTAGGCTAGTGTTTGTAGTCAGTTTGTACTGGGCGGTGTTCAAACTGGACGAGGTCCCGAGGTTTTTCTGCAAGGCAGTTTCCTCGTTAAAAAAATCTCTGGTGTCTTGTGTGCTTTTACTTTCCGCATTATAACTCTGATTTATAATGAAAGTGATAGGTGTCTAAAAACACCTCTCTAAAACATATATTGATTACACTTTCTTTAGTTATTTTTCATATAAAAGGTGCATTTTACGCTTTGTTTGCGTTTTGTAGAAAATCTGGATAAAAGGAGAATGGTGTCAAAGTATTGATAAGGGGCAGCCAAAGTGTTAAAGGGTGACCTAGCCACGTGGCGTGGGCTGGTTGGCTGAGCTGGGGACAGAAGGACGCTGACTGGGAAGAAGAAAGGCGGCTGAAATCGTGTGGCAGGAGAAGCAGCTGAAGCTGGGCCCCACGAGCTGACGGAGGAACATAAATTGCGTCAGCACAAGCATGTGAAGAAGGGAGCACTGGGGCCCACATGTCGGTGGAGGTGAAAAGAAATAATAAAGTCATTAGAGATGTCGGTGAGGAAGAGAAGAAGTTTACACGCAGCAGCTTTGTAAAGTCTTTGGTACAAAATGGGACATCGAGGTTGATATCTTGCAGACAAATCAACGGCTGTTTAGCCGAGGTGGGGTCCATGGGTAGTTATGGGCAATAGAGAATCCGCTATTGTTTATTACTGTACCCCCATATACACTGCAGGATGATCTCACTTTGCTTTCCTTATTATATCACGAGTATTTTGAGTTCTGGGTTTTTGGGGGGTCCGCCAGAAAGAGGTTATATAAAGAAGACAAAAATCTGAGCTAGGGTTATCTTTGGTTTTGGGAGCTCTTCTGACGGCCAGAACGGAGACGGGCAGAGCAGAGAGATGGGGAAGAATTTGGTTTCCGATTGTTTTCTTCTCTTGATGATGTGATAGACCTTATAACTAAGGCGTTGGAAGAAACTATTACCCCATGTTTGATCGGTGATGTATTAATAAAGTTTTATTATTTTCTATGTAATTGTTCGACTCACCTCATCACTGTTTCAACAGAGTTTTTATAGTTTAATATGATTTTCTTCATACTTGTTATTCAATTTGAAGGGTTATGCTTAGGTTAAATCTTTTGATGATCCATGCTTAATGTCTACAAGTAATTTTGCAAATCTGATTGATGAAAGTGTGAGTTAGGGTACAAAGGTTTAATGGCATGCTGGAAATTATTAGAATCCTTATATTTTTGTTATCGTTCAAAACATGTGGTGTGGTGAAATCCCTAGCCTTAGTTATTTCCATTACTCATTGTTTCATATTTAATTTCTCATATTTGATTTTATTCTTTTATTATCTTTTAAAAATCCAAAAATATCTCGTTTCCGATTTATAGTTTAGGAATATTAGTCACGATAATTTCCACCGCTCCCTGTGGGTTCGACCTGTACTTGTCATTGTCTACCAGTTGGACACTGTGCACTTGCAGTTATTTATTGTATGTTTCCAAACCTATCATAAAGCACCAAGTAGTACGTTATCCAATAACCGCTGAGTTTAACTCCGAAGTCCCAACTTTGTTGAGTTGATCCCCAAGATCACAACTCCGGTTATCTAGGTTTGGATATTGATTTTTGAGATCGTCCAAACCTAAACCATAAGACTCACGAGCCAAAACGAAAAGTTGGTAGTATTTCGGTACCCCTCCTTTTTCAGTTGGTATCAGAGCAGGTGAACACATGAAAGACGTAACTGTCTGTGTTTATCTAGGCTTGTGAGTCATGGATCATAGCTTAACCGCTTGTAACGTACTAACAAATGCTGAAAATGATGATGTGGATGATCCACTACCAGGTCTCATCATATCAGCAATAGAACTCCTTAGTATTCCTCCCAGAGATATTAAGTCTGTTCAAGGCTTCATCGATCTTGAAAAACAGATTGATAATATCTCTCATGACCTAGAGACATATCTTAGGAAAGAAGAAGAGTCTCTGAATCGGCTTAACAAGGTCATAGAGGAAAATGCATATGTTGAAATTGATATTGATCAGCTTATTAGAGAGACTGAAGTGTCTTTTATGAAAAATGTCAAGATCAAGTCATTATCAACACCCTTCTCAATGAGGAACCCATGGATGTAATAGTTCATGATCAACTGTGTGTTCTACACATTGATGTAACTCATAAGGAGGGATTATCTGTAGAATCCTGTCCCCACAAACAAGATGTTACGCATTTTGTTAAACAGGAAAGCAGATCTATACGCTTTGCCAAAAACTGTCAGGTTGTGCAGAACTATTCACAGTTTCCTAAGGCAAAGCACAAGGGTTATAAATTCTTTCATAAACCCTTCTCAGAGAAAAAGGTATTAAGTTATCTAGCATCTGAGATAAATACTTTCAATTTTGGAATTGATAGAATTAATAAATTCCAAAATCCCTCAGTTTCAATTAGAAACTGGAAAGAAATTCTTTCTTGGGGACGCGAAAGTATCCTATGTCTAAATATCAAGTCTATCCCGTCTAAGCTTGATATCAAGACATCATTGGAATGATTTCTCATATGCTAACTCTAAATGTTGAGCCTTGCTCCATTATGTCTTAGTATGAAGAGAAAAATGTCCTAAAAATTGTCCTAGGAAGTAGTCAAAAGATCTTATTTGACCAAGACACATGTGTTTCACACATGTAAAGCCTAGGAACCCCTAGAACCGGGTCTGAAAAACTACTCACTGGACTAGTCCGTGACCAAATGAGTTGACCAGAATCCATGACCCGGTTCCCGAACCGCCCAGACCCGAATCTCACTGGATAAGATCTCCTCGAGTTTCTTCTTTATCTCATTCTTTTTGAGGTTTAGAAAAGACTCTAATGGCTGCTGTCTGCAACTATTGAGATCTCTGAGGTACTCGAACCGTTTTAGCTCATCTTGGTACTAAAACAAGCAGATTGGAGAAACATTTGAGGGGCTACAAATCATTCTTAACATCTCCTTGTAGTTTTGGAGACATCATCAAGTAAGTGTTCTTGCTATCTTTTTCTTTAAATGCCTAGAAGAAGTGCTAGAAACATAGCCTCTACCAGTAGAGCAATTAATGAGAATGATAGTGATGATGAGTCACTTCACTGGTCATCTGAGGAAGAAATTCTGCCTGAGGCGGTACCCGAACCGTCCCATGATCCAGGTCTCAGTATGACTTTCATCAGCAGAAAAGCCAAAGCTGAATATGTGAGGAAACGGGGCTTCACAGTAGAAAGGAAACTCGATCGAAGTACCTTGGATTCATATCCACCATTTATGGGTCTTCTTCCATGGGGATGCATTCATGAAGGTAGTTTCACTGACAACTTTCCTTTTGTTGTGCGTATGTTTTATGCCAACATGCATGAATGTGATATGAATCGGTGTAATTTCAAGACTCGGATTGGCAACCGAGTTCTCAAAGTGGATAAGGGTGTGCTTGTATCAATACTTCAGTACCCTGTCTTTCAAATGACACTTCCACAGCTGGAAGGGGATCGTCCATCTGATGATATACTTGCTGAAGGTGTGCTTGACTTTAGCCCTCAGTGGAGAGATGGGAAAGCCCCTATTGAAGGAATCAAACCTGAGTTAAAGGTTTTTGGTATCTTGGCTTCACACAATCTTATTCCAGTTACCCTGAATAAGGATAAATGGAACAGAGACATGTTTGAGCTAGTTTATCACCTTCACAAAGGGAATGGTCCAATCGATTTCTGTGGCCTTATAATCAGACAAATGATTAGAACCTGGGGTAACAAACATAGGAATCTTGGGTTCCCCTGCCTGATTACAGAAATCTGCAAGAGGTTCAAGGTTACAATGTTCGGACCAATGGGTGACGGCCCAAAGCTCTTCGTTCAAAAGGACATTGACAACAGGTCAAATGGTCGGACCAGATCCTCGCGTGGCACAACTTGAGGAGAAAGAAGATCTACAGAATTCAAACCAAGTGCGATGGATATGCTCAGGCAGTTATCTTGCAACTTCTCATGTTGATCCGTATATTGCTTCTGCAATGTATGATATCATCGAACAGCATACCATTCCATCTGACGACGAAGATATGGAGTAATTTTATCTCTTTATGCTTTTGTTAAACTTTGTCTTGTGTTTTGTGAACTATTTCCGTTTGAACATCGTGTGTATTAACTTTAATACTCTTTGATGTTTTTGTTGCTTGAAGTTTAAATATTAGCATTTGTGCTTATGCTTTATTTGTCAACCATTCAAGTATACAGGAAAATTCACAAGAGACATCATGTTATACTTTGGTTCATCCAATTACAAACATGGTCTCATAGATCTCAGAAGAGACGCACATGTCAAGGATAACATTAACGTCGTATTTACAAAAGTTATGCTTTTTCTCACGATTAAGAAACTTTTGATTATATGGTTTTTAGAGTTTTCTCAAACTCAGAATCATATAACTCTTTTTCCGAAATTGGCTAAGGAAAAGAGATTATCAACAAAGCAAAGATGGATAACATTCAATTGTTCTTGTCCATGTTCGTCTTTGTCAGTTGTTCTTTATTGAATGACACCACACGGGGGAGAGTTCTTCTTTGAACTTGCGCTTAATAACAAATCTTTTTGGGGAGCGTGGTTGTGGAATATTGGGAGAAAGTGTATCTTTATTTCTCCATAAGGTGAGAACTCAGGAATCTTGTTGTTCAGATTACCTAAGTATACCATCTTTAAACTTGATATGCGAGTACTTGGCTTCACCTGTTATTGTAGGTGTATGAAACCCTAGTCTCAAACTACTTTGTCATATTTTTGTGACAAATAGGGGGAGAATACATATGGTTCTTGTTCTTGTGGTTGCATTACCATAGGGGGAGAACATCATGTGCTTACTTGTTGTGCTTTTCACAAAGTATCAAGTAAGGGGGAGTAATTAAAGCTGAGATCAACTTCGTATCAAGAATGAGTAGAATCACTTTAGAAGTTCTGATACACCAACTTCAAAGTTTGCTCAGATTCTTACTCTTACGCACAAACAACATGTGGGATGAGCATACCAAACCCACGTAAGCCTAAGCATACTTTTCTGGTTGTTTGAGCTGGATATGTTGTGACTGCTGACTACAGATTTATCAACAAGGGTTTAATGAACACATCAAGACTCAAAGGAGAAGTTGAAGAATTCAAGAAATCAAGAGCTACATCTGGTTAGTACTTCATTGTATATTATTTGAATCCATATGTAAATTGATTTTGTCACTAAAATTGACAAAGGGGGAGATTGTTAGGGCATTGTCCGGTCAAACCCACTAGCGTTGGTATGTCAAGCTAGTTGTCAGTTTTAGGTGTCAAAACTCAATCTTGATTTAGCCTACTAGAGTTTAGATTTCGGAATTGGGATATAGACAAAGTAGTAGAGACCTTGAAGACGAAGACTGTGAAGACAAAGAAGACATCAATTATTCTTCATCGACAAAAGGTTAGTAGGAGTTATGACTTTATGGATATTCTGCTATTTCTACTTCATCTATTCTTTCGAAATATAGTCGACTACTTTAGTAGTGATAATAGCGATTGAGATCCTATTCTTGTGTAACATGGCCTTGTGTCATGACCAGTGTTTGATCCCACAAATACTGTGAGTACAAGAATGAATGAGACAGATTCGGTGCCATGTGTCCATTGCAATGGTTTGCTTGAAAACTGTTAGTTGGATATGGATGAATCTAAAGGAGTACTCTTGAGCAAAGAGTCCATGGATCACAGCTGAGGACGTTCACACGTCTAAGTTCTGGCTCAGCCCAGTACTTCCAGCGGAATCCAGATTTGACGAAATCTGACAGGCGTACGGTTCACGAACCGGTTTGCGACCAGACACTCGGAAATTCCCTGAGTTCGAGATGGCTATTTTGTTCACGTACCAGTACGTGAACCTGACGGTGGTCATCTTGCTGGTGTCGGATTTAGTGAATATTCTCCTAGAATTTCACTCTGAGTCAAATTCCAAAACTCCTTTATCTCTTAGATGGACTTGTGTAAAACATTAACTCTTTTGTGTTCCATCTAACGATCCTCAATGAGTCAATAAGATAAGATTATCTCTGGTCTGTTGGATTTCTATCTTGAAGTGTTTTTGAGCTAACAAAACACTTGGCAGATAATTCTAAAAAGAATTCCAATTGAGATTAATCTCTATTACTTGGTTATCAAGTTTAGGGTTTCCCTAACTTGTGGGACAAGTAATTGATTGCTTTATTCCAAAGCAAGCTATCTTATTGAGTGCTATAAATAGAGGTGTCTACGGACAAATACCGCAAGCATCAAGCATACGTGAAGGTCCTTAGGGAAGGTAGCGTAAACTCTTTTCACTTAGGTGAGTGCTTGTTGTGGTATAGTCATCCTCTATAGGTTGCAGCTCCTCTGGGAACTCCCTACGACTATAAAGACTTCTCTTGAGAGTTGGGAAGCACAGGTAGGAGATTGAAACCAATTGGTTGAAATCGGATTAACCTGTAACCTTGGTAACCTGATCACGTTCTTGTCTATTCCATAGTCCGTCTCTTCTGCTATACGGCTATTCAAGAACTGATACGTTACTCAACAAGGTTGGAAAGGTAGCAACGCACGGCTGCACTCGGTGTTGTAAGACCTAGTTAGCTCCAGTTATACAAGTTTCTTAATTGATTCTTCGTGTATAACTGAGGTAGATACGAATTGGGCATTGCTTACTTGGTTTGCGTGTCAGCCCCGATTTGTGAAGTAGATTTCCGTATGACCTGGATTTAACAATCCGAAGGAATTCATCTTGTGTGTGGTAAACTGATAGAGGACAGTTGCACCATACGTCAACAGTACGGTTGCAAAACCAGTATTGCTGACACAAGCCTTTGACAGCGGTCAAAGCAACTCCTAGGCATGTAAAGGACGTCAGCTGGGGGAATCAAGTGCGTGACGATCTGTGGGGGATCTAGAGACGTAAGGAAGGCGACAATAGCCAATTCGCTTGGAGGGCTTGAGTTGGTCTCTGCTACATCCCAGACCGAAGTCTTATAGTAGGCTAGTGTTTGTAGTCAGTTTGTACTGGGCGGTGTTCAAACTGGACGAGGTCCCGAGGTTTTTCTGCAAGGCAGTTTCCTCGTTAAAAAAATCTCTGGTGTCTTGTGTGCTTTTACTTTCCGCATTATAACTCTGATTTATAATTAAAGCATCAAGTAGTACGTTATCCAATAACCGCTGAGTTTAACTCCGAAGTCCCAACTTTGTTGAGTTGATCCCCAAGATCACAACTCCGGTTATCTAGGTTTGGATATTGATTTTTGAGATCGTCTAAACCTAAACCATAAGACTCACGAGCCAAAACGAAAAGTTGGTAGTATTTCGGTACCCCTCCTTTTTCACATCTTACGTTGTGCAACTTCTGCCGAGAGAGATGTTGGGGTTGACGTGCAGATGGAACATCTGGACTGAGGAGTTTATATGGCTGTGCCTTTATTTACTTTACTGATAATACCAACTGATGGTGATACTCCAGATTGTTTGCTGATAAGGTGACGGGAAACTCGACTGTCGTGGACATCTTCTTTGTGGTGACAGAATCGAACTGACAGAGATAGGTCTCAGATTTCTTATGTTCCAACATTCACCGTCTCAAGGGCGCGTATGGTCGAGTCGGTGCCATGTAATAATTGCGGTGAGGCTTTTCACACTTCATCTTCAGGTGATTCTTCATTGTGATGGTATCCTCCTGTGCAGGGAAGCATGTCTTCAATTTCCTCTGCTAATTGCTAACATTTCCGCCTGTGGTAGATGACCCTTCCTTCTGCATCGTAAGTGGTTACGAAATTGTTGTCTTTCATGAGATGACATTAAGCTAGTTCTTCGATCGCTGAAACTTCCTCGATGATCGTGATGAAAGGGATAGTTATGACAATGAGGAATCCCGTGGAAAAGATGTCTCCTGCTTATCCAACTCCATTACTGACATCCAATCGGGTAGTGGTGTCGTGTAAATTTTGTGTGGAGCTTCATCTTAAGATTCAAACAGTTCGGTGTTGTATACCGATGAGTAAGAGGAGGATGACGCTGCTATCTGAATAATCTTCTCATCCGATACTGCTTTCATAGATTGGTGATAAATCGACGAGAGCATCTAGTTCTCATGGAGCCGTGGCCGTCCCAATATTATGTGGTACTCTGGCTCTTTCTCGATTACGTGAAATTTGACTTTTGCAAGAATTGACCCTACGAAATGAATATGTTTGTAAGCGTTGGTTTTGTTACCTTCAAAATCTTCCATTATGATGGGATGGCGGACGATCTTGTGTTGCAGAATCTTTGTCGCTTTAAGAGTCTTGATGAGGATGACGGTGACCGCAGCTCCGGTAGCTATGAGGGCCCGTTTGAATTCAGCTTTCTGGATATGTAGCGTACAGAGCTCGATTGTGACATTCTTCTTCCACCATAACTTATTTAGTAAAGGTGATGTCTTTTAATGCCGGATCGGTTTCAAGGGATCTTCCTGAGATCTCCGGGATTGGTAGTACGAGGCGTGCGTGTAACGCCTCGCCTGAACCACCTCCTTACAATCCTAAGCGCAGACTCTAAGCTACGAGGCATTAGGAATCTAAATCCTCTATTAAAGCACCTATTTACATATTTAGAATGAAAATCAACCCAAACTATAACCCTCTCTGGAAATAGATAACGAAATACCTCTCAAATGATACATTATACAATAGTGTGTTGGTTTTCAACAAGAATACATAATAAATACAACCAAATATAAGCAAAAGTAAAGAAAACTTCAGCCCAACGCGTCTTCTGAGCACAACCGTACCTACTATCTGAAACTGAAGTGGGAAAATAGTGAGCACATCATCCTCGAAAGGGTGCTCAGTAGAAAAGAATAACTAACTTTCAAGCAACACTAAAATGATTCGGAAAACAATGCAAGTTCGATGAAATCGGCGGAAACATATGCACCATCATGTTAACAAGTCCTCTAGATAATAAAAGTAATAATACTAACGGGAAAGCCCGTGCCTCGGCACCATTCCATACCGGCAAATATGAGGAAGTCCTCATAGCATAATAGGTCCAAATATCGGGCAGTCCATGCCCGTAATATTGAGGAACCGCGAACATACCAGCAAAAGGATCACTAATTCTACTCCCTTAGCTCTACTAACAGCTAACTACTAACTTAATATAGAAAGAGTACTTCAAAAATGAAGTCACAAGACGATAACGTCACAAATACAAAAACAAACTATACAACTCACCTCCATGGCTAATCTCATCACACACCACCTCTCTTAAACACCACCAGCATCATTAAATTATCTATCATCATCTCCATCACTGAAGTTGTGCTAATCCATCCCCTACCACAACCCAATTTCTACAGCCGTCTATTTCATTTCTAGTAAATTATGTCTCTTAACATAGTTTAACCATATCCATTCTCTCTTCCTCACTCATTCCTCACATAATTAAGTGACTTATCTTCTTCCTCTCTTTATCAAAATAATTTTGGTCAAAACAACTAACTAACTAAGCCACCACTTAACCCAGATGTCACTCAACATGCAAACACTACTACAAGGTTAACAAATTAATTAAAAATTGATTCGGGATAAATCTTCTTGATAGAAGGTGTAGTGTTCCTTTATATATGGTTAAGGGAAAACCCATATGGACCGCACATCCATGGGCCGCAGGCCCTATAACACTCCCCTTGTGCGGTTCAATAACAAAACTATATACATAGTGCTTCACATATAGTGCTTCGAATGTAGTTCTTCAAATGTGTTGCTTCACTAAAACTTTAACAAGGAAAAACCCGTTGGGACAAAACCTTGAAAGATAGAGAGTATAACGTCTCGAGTCTTCGTAAGCTTCTTTGTTGGAGTTGGTCGTGGTAGGTGACTTCTCTTTCAGCTTCATATTTAGTTCTTCAAATGTAGCTATCTCTCCGATGACCACTGTGTCTAAGTTGATTGCTTCATTAAAACCTCGCCAGGAAAACCCAAAGGGACAAAACCTGATCTTGGAAAAAGGGTGCAATATTAAGAATACTTAGAACATAGTTAGACTCGCATATGTTGCCTCGTTAAAACCTTGACAAGGAAAACCCAGTGGGACAAAACCTTGACGAAGGGAAAAGAGTACAACGCGATAAGTCCAGAAGTACGCCTTTGCTCATGCTGAATAACACTCTTGCTTCTCGCTGGAAGTTGTTTCTCTTGACATGCTATCATGTTCATTTCTTTGATTCCGATGCAGTTCAGTAATATCCAGTCTTCAACATTCAGCATATACGCCAAGTGTAGTTGTTGTCGTATTCTCTCTAAAAACCTTGTCGAGTAACAAAACCCTGTGGGAAAACTAATCTCGATCGAAGGGAAAAAGAGTACAACACAGTTTCACATTTCGAATCAAAATATGTCGGCATCATATCATTGGATCCTCCCCCTGATGTCGGCATCTCCCCCTGATTTCGTTTGGGGTATAGTCTCTAGACAGTTTCATTAGTCATGAGCTTTTCGAAAGTGACTATAGGTGATGACCCATAAGTTCACCATATCTCCCCCTGATTACTTCGTTGACTAAGTGATTATTGTCCCTTCATAATCAACAACTTTTCGATTGCACTTCTGGTATTGCAGTTGTCTCATTAAAAACCTTGCTGAGTAACAAAACCCTGTGGGAAAAAGTAACCTCAATGAAGGGAAAAAGAGTACAACTTACCACTAGATGCTCCCCCTGATGTAGGACAACTTGCTTAGTACAATACATTCATGGGAGTTTGAACAACTTCTTTAGTCCAATACAGGTAGACACTTCCTTTAATCCTACGTAGTCAGACAAGTTCTTTAGATCTCTACAGTTTTGCAATCATGGGAGTCGGACAATTCCGTTAGTCCTATACTTTTCACATGTAATCATAGGAGTACAATACAATTTGCAAGTTCATTAGAAAACTCTACTTGCATCTTCATAGGGATAAGAACAAAACCATGTCAATGGTTCCTTTTAGGTATCTAGAGATATTCTTGATACCATTCCAATGACGTTGCGTTGGCGCTGAGCTACATCTAGCTCACAAGTTCACTGAGAACAAGATACTTGGTCGAGTACATTGTATGAGTACAATAATGCGCTTATTGACTTACATAGGGATATTCGTTTCCCAAAACATCTACGTCACCTTCCTATGGACGAGATTGATCTTTACGTACATCTAAAGTTCGACCAATCATGGGAGTGCTAGCCGGTGCACTTGTCCATATTTAAATTGCCTGAATATCTTATGGACATATGCTGACTGATGGAGTAATATTCCACAAGCTCGATGTTCTAGTTCAAGTTCTAGACACATCCGAGTTTTCCCAAGATCTTTCATCTCAATTTCGAATTTCAAATAGTTTACGGTTTCTCTTACTTCGTCAAAAGTACCTACTATGTTCATATCGTCGACATAGACAACTATAATTGCAAATCCGGAACTTGTTTCATTTCAAAACACGCAAGGGAACAATTTATTATTTCTATATCCCTTCCCAATCAAATGATCACTTAGACGGGTATACCACATCCGTCCGGATTACTTCAATCCGTAAAGTGAGCGTTTCAACTTAACTGTAAACGCACTCCGTGGTTTAGAGTTACTTGATTTTGGGTAATGGAAGGCCATCTGGCACTTTCATGAATATCTCTATATCAAGATCCCCAAGAGATATTATGTAACCACTTCCATAAGTTGCATTTCAAATCCTTCTGAAACTGCCAAGCTAATCTAATTAGCAGAACATCATGATGTTTGCTACAAGACAATAAGCGATCCACGGGTTTGTGAGAAACCTCGCGCCACAAGGTGAGTCTTTATACTTTAAGACTTCATTATTCTCACTACACTTTGTGACAAATAACCATGTATGTCCCACAGGCTTTACACTTGGTCGGTTAGCACTACCGCACCAAATACCTGTATATTTGTCAAAGAACTAAGTTCTGCCTGGATTGTGTAGGCCAAATATGCTCTTTGTTTAAATATAAACAATATAGAGCATGGTTCGATCTCATCGTGCTCTACTTCTGGAGCAACTGAATTATATCATCACTATGCACGCATGATCCTTCCATTGACTCATGTGCATTCTCATAATCCATTGGGATTTCATTTCTCTAGAATCATTTAAAACTTCGGAGCGTCCTCCAGTTTGATTCATGGACATGTTCAGAGAAAATTCTATGAGATGATTTCAGATGATATAAATAGTTAGATTGTGCCTTACTCAACTTTTTCCTTTCTAGGTGAGTATCAATCGAACCTAGTGGTCTCTCCAACTTCCTTTATAGAGCCACGGCCTCAACCATACTTCCACAGAGTATAGTTGCAACACCTTAGTTTATGGTGTGTATCCTTATTTAAGGATATATAACCTTGCAGGCACGATTGCAGTTGGTATATTTGATCTCGTCACTTTAGCGATACCAGTGTGCATTCTGGATATCGAAAATCGTTTTTCACATCACATTTACATTGCGAAGTGCGGGGATCAATATGAGACAAAGTGGGAAACACACCACGACAATTCCTGTCGTTCCCTTAGGAAATACTTTTCCTTACCTCCCCCTAACGACGGGAAGGTTGTCTCATCAAGTGACTATCCGTAAATCTAGCGGTAAAGAGATCGCCTGTCAAAGGTTCTTCGTAGCGGATATTTGTTGGGGATTCGTATCCAACATAAATACTTAATTGTCTATGTGGACCCACCTTAGTACGTTGTGGAGGCGTAATTGGCACGTGTACGGTACAACCAAAAATGCGTCAATGTAAATCAGGCTTATATCCAGTTACCAACTGATACGCAGATTATGGTTGGCTATGAGTGGGTCTAAAGAGAATAAGTCAAGCTGCATGCAATATGGTGTAACCCCAATCAGTAATAGGCAGGTTTGAACGCATAACCAGTGCCTTAGCTATCATCTGTAACCTTTTGATGTTTGCTTCTGCGAGACCAATTCGAGAGTGTATATGGGGTACATAAAGCTCTATGTCAATTCCTTTAGACATACAAAAAATCATCAATTCCTTTAGATGTAGATTCTCCAGCATTATCAAGTCCAATAAACTTGATTATATGATCAGGGTGGTGAGCCCTTAGACATATCACTTGTGCTGGGAGCTTTGCAAAAGCAGCATTTATTGTGGACAACAATGCAAGTGTGACCAACGGGTCGAAGCATCATCCAGAACCATAAAATACTTGTATGGTCCGCATTCTGGATGTAAAAGTCCACAAATATCACCTTGTATCCTTCGTGAAAATGGAATTTTTCTTTGGTATCTTTAGCATAGGATGGTCTCGATCTTATCTTTGCTAAAGAGCAAGCTTTGCATTATGAGTGATGTGCCTTCGATAAGGCCAACGAAGAAAATGGGATAAATGGTATGCTTTAGTTACTTTAAAAGGTGAAGATTGCACTTCACTTACTTTAGAAGACAATAACCGCGCTTCAATTCCTTTAGATGCAAATTTTGTGTTTCAGTTACTTTATGAAGCACAATGTTACTCTTCGTCGCAACAATATTTTGTCCCATTTATTTCTCACTCGAAATAATGATGTCGGTGTGAGTTCTTTAAAACACAGATCATCAAATGTCGACCTGGACACCCTAGTCGGTAGTGCCAAAGCTTGTATAAGTCATTGGCCAACAGTTCGTCGTTAGAAACAATATAAGATTCAATAATCCTAATAGTGGTGATGTACAATCCACTAGAATGACTCAATAGTTTCTCTAAGATGCGCTTCCTTCCGCATTCACTAGGAGTAACGTGAAATTCCATTTTCACAGCGAATTTCCAAATGATAGCCATTTGAATTGATATCCTTAAAACTCACAAGGTGTGATTAGCTCTAAGTGCTTATAGAGCTTCTTTGACTTTAAACCTTGTGCCGCTGGCGACAATATTTGAGCAGTACTTCGCCCGATTACTTTCGATGATCCAATCATCGTAGTCACAAAAAAAAGGAGCAAAATCAACAAACAATTGTCCCTTTTCTTAGGATAGTGCGGGTGGTTCCACTATCGAATAGATAATTGATCTCTCCTTAAGACATTCCTTTAAGTACATCATGCAGGAATGTCATACAAATGAACAGTTTATCTCAGGTACTTTTGAGAATTTTTGTTCTATTAGAATGACGTCCTTTACATTCTAATATATGTGCGCTAAACAACAGATTATCGTAAACAAAGTAAAATTCTATAACACTTAATAGAAAGATAAATACTTACAAATAATCCAAGCTTCTTACATCAAGAAGGTAAGAACATGTTTAGCTAAGCACACACACAAAAAAAATAGTAGACCAAAACGACTTATAACGTACTTCAAAAGCATTAACAAAACTATTTAAAATGAGGTTTAGTAAGCCATAAAACAAAAAGAAAAACGAAATATTACGGCACAAGCAAAGTCAGGTGTATCCATTATGTGGCAACGTCCTTTATGCCATGGAAGCCTGAAATTGTGGGGTTGATGTCAAGAGTAAGATCATTTTCTCCCACATAGTGAGACTCTTGTTCGATAATTTTCCGGTACTTTTTGTAGCTTGTAACTACGTTGGAATTAGCCTTGCATTGCTCGAACCAATGTCAGATAAATCACCGCTAAAACAAAGTGCAACTCCGTCTGCATCTTTTTATTGGCAGGATTCTTTGTGTTTCTCGAAATTAATGTCACTACTAGTGTGGCCAGAAGTCCATCCTCTGATTTTTGTACGATTTTTCGTAAGACCAAATTCCTTTATGATCATATCCCTGTCAACAAAGTTACACAGATTGCAAAAGAAAAACGACTAACCAAATTTCTTTATGGTCTTAGTCAATTTCGTTCAAACTGCTAATCAAATTACTTTATGATTTTAACAGGTATATCATGTTTGCTAACCAAATTACTTTGTGCTTTTTAGCAAAAGCAAACATTTGTTGACCAAGTTATTTTATGGTTGTAATAGTGGCAAACCGTATGCAAACCAAATTACTTTATGGTTATTTGCAAGGTGCGTCCTCGTTGTTGTCCAAATTGCTTTATGGTTCCAAAAATAAACCGGTCAACCAATGATCATCTCCCAGTCAACATTTAAAAATTAATAAGAAATAAAGCTACAATAGCATTACAGATAACATTGCACGACCATGTGATGCCATTTTGCAAAACAAATGTAAGTCAAAACTAATTCAAAATTTAAGTGGAAGTAAAACTTATTCTTTTGTCGATGAAAATCAACGCTGTTGCTGCTTGTGGATGAATGCTATCATCTCCAGCTTTTGTTTGCAGTCACATTCTTTTGAACATCTCAGCTTTTCGTATGTTATTGGTTCAACAACATCTACTGTATCAGCTGTAATTCGATTTGAGACGTAATTAGTTGAAAACATCACAAGGAATAAAATATATGTCATGGCATAACCACAAGGAATAAAATATATGTCGTGGCATAATTAATTTGAAAAGTATTAAGAGGAGCCGGATGTAATGAACGCAAAGAATAAATTAGTAATCTCAAACGTCAAACAAAAGAAGTTTCACTTCACGCATTACAGGAGAATAGGGAGACTATTATCTTATTTAGAGCAGCTTTGATTATCACTATTTTAATAAACAATTGTGTATGGCAGACAAAAAAAAAAAATCAGGCGGACATCACATACAAGACAAGACAAGACAAGTCATTTTTATTTTATTATTTTTAAAGAAAAATCTTAACAAATCAAGTAAAATACAGATGCCTCATATATAATACCCATCGAAGCATCACCATTTTTTTTTTTTTTTTTTTTTTTTTTTTAATGAACCAAGATTTGAGGAGATTTAGTTTTCGAAGAAGCGTAACTTAAAAATCGATTTAAAATCATGATATGAAAGTTATAATTAAACTAGGATCATAAGAGAAAAAAAAATCTTATCTTTATGGCTTCGGATCCATGTTTTGATGACGTTGTTCATCATTCTTCTTTATCTTCTTGGAACGGAAATTCAGATCTGCTGTTGATGC
>JAJJMA010194414.1:9650-23815 GCA_023529015.1 Papaver nudicaule | reverse complement strand
CCCCCAAGCTCCACCTCGAAATCCGTGCCAAAAACCCTTGATTTTGCTCCAAAACCTCTGCCTCGTAAAACGTGCACAGGAGAAAACTCAAAACTTGCCTCTGTGAACAGTAACTCCGTCGTGAACAGTGATATCCCTTTCTCCTCTATGTTTTTCTTATTTATACACACTCAAAACCTAAACAAAACCTAACAAAACACCAAATCCGAGCCCACAAAGAACTGACCCATTAACCTTTGCTGAGCCCAGAAGCTAAAACCGGCCCAAATCAGAACTAACTCGTCGAACCAACCCAACTCAGTGAACCAACTCGTCACATGTGTGTGACACACACGAACCAGCATCTGCCACACGTTCCAAGCACACACACCTAACTCGTCACGACTCGACTCGGCTCGACTCGTCCCACACGTGTGAACCACACATTCCAGCTCTGTCTCACCTTCAGTCGGATTCCGACATTCAGCCCAGCTTCTGATGAATCAATTTCATCACCAGATCACACAGAACACACATTCAAAGCAGGAATTGAAACAATCCCAAGTCTCAAATCTGTCATACCTCCTTAGACGCATCTTCAACTTCCTCCAATTTCTTCTGCAACCCCTCAAAACAGCTCCATCAATCTCCTGTCGGTGACACAAACCTTCAAACCCAGATGACATCTGAGCTCTTCTCAACACTCAAACGGCATTCCTACTACAAACTGAGCACAACCCATTGCTCTAAACTATCCTGTGACCCCAATGGAACTCCCAATATCTTCTTCAGCTAACCTCAGACCCCAACAGCGATGACAACTGCAACTAATCCAAACCAAGCTCCACCAGCAAATAAGAATCAAACCAAAACACAAATTGTCACTCACCCAGGCTCCAGAACATCAGCTGAGCTTCAATTCACCTTCAGTCTTCTCCAATCCCTCTCAGCCATTACTGACTTCAGCAACCATTCAATCATTCAACTGTGGTTCTCTGTGATGAACACAGTGTAATCTTCTCTGTGATTCTTCCATGGTTCTGCCTCTCTGAACCTTAATCTCGAGCTTCTTCCTTCCCCTGCTACTCTTCTCTGCTTCCATCTCCCCTGCTACTCTTCTTTCTTTCTCTGCTACTCTGCTTCATAAAACCAGATCTAAAGGACAGAAGAAATTCGAGCTCTAACTTTATGTAAGGATAAGGGTTACCCCTTAGCGGCTGGAACGGGTTGGTTCTAACCCGGCGCCCTTAACTCTTGGTGGTGCCCTCATGTGTTTGTCCTCCAAGGCAGCCCTGAGTAAATTCGTCTGGGTGCCTCAGTAATCTTCCTTGGATGCCTTCAATGAATTGTGGATGCCCCTTAGTGATTCTCTTGCGACACCTTTGTAGCCTTGCTCTTCTCTTGTACGTGACTCGACCATCCTAGAGTCGCCAACTTGTAAATAGAGTTTCTGCTTCATTTTATTAAATATTATTTCAAATTACATGCAAAATAGAAAATAAGTAAAAACAAACGATTTATAAGACTCAAGTCGACTAAAGTGCATGATTAAGGTACTCTTGAATAGGTATTTTGAGCACCTATCAGTTACCTCAACATCAGTTACCTTTACCATCGTCCTCAACACCAATTACCTCTTCAAGCTCCGAGATCAGTAACCTCGGAGTGCCAGTTCAGCTGATAACCAAACAGCTTCGCCAACCCACCTTCGATCCTGATCGCCAGCCCATCTCGTTGAAGTAGCGTCTCCGTAGCAACTCATCATCTCATCAGCAAAACAAATGTTAGCAAATATTCAGCGTTCTCGGGACAGCCAACATGCATCGACAGCTCGAAGCAGCAATTACATCAACCTCGGATAAGCAATCTCCGACCACAACAAAGTCCTATTAGCTTAGGCACATCTCCTAAAGCTCTGACGCCATCAAAGAGAATAGGCCATGACACCATATCTTCACCAGTGCCTCGTCGCAAAAACAAAAAGGCTGAAACGCCAAGGCAGAAAAAGCCAAAAACAAAAAGGTTTTAACGCCAAGGCAAGAAACACCAAAAAATAAAAAGTCCTCGAATAGCAGGCACAGAGCTGATGTACATGTAGTCGTAAGGGCCCTACGATCTATATGGCACAGTCCTCTACCCACAAGACACCCCGTTAGCGGTGGGTACTTTGCATCAAAGCTATATAAGCCGAGACGCATTTGAACTCACTACCATTCGACCTCTCTTTTGAGGCGTCGAGGGGACGATAAATGGGATTAACATCTACCTTTAGAGGCGGATGGAACCCCGAGGCAGCTAATTGGCTTACATTCACGGGAATGGCAAGCGAGTTACGCAGCCGAGGGACCTCCTCCAAAAATCAAGTACAGCCTTGAGGAGGGGCTAGCAAGAAAAGAAGAAGTTGAACTCCAGGCCGCGATAGGAGAACAGTACCATGTCTAAGCTCCAGCTTTGACCGGCACTCCCCCATTGTGCTACATTATTATCGAGACACATAGAAGCTACCCACCATAAGTTTCCTACTCTACTGGGGATAAATGGGTTATCAGAACACCACCATGTTCTCTCGGAGGATACTAAGTATCTTCGATACCCACCTAACGTACCGAGGCAAAACGGGTACCTATGATCTCGATAGCCAGTGTTTTGCTTGAAACCAGCGCGAGTAGCTCAAAGCCTTTGGGAAGGGTGATCCGTACGCCCCCACTAGCTTGGTTACTACCTCCCACATCGAAGTAAGCCCCGAAGTTGCACTCTAAGTAACCTTAGGAGCCTATAATTTGCAAGGTAAACTTCGTGCCTGATCACGAGTAACCAGGCAAGCAATACATCGAAGGAAAGTACGTGCCTGATCACGTCATACTACAAAAACTATGCATCGAAGAAAAGCATGACTCGACCATGAGAAAGAAACTTCATTGAAGAATTATTCAAAAATATACTTTATCAAAGAATGAATTAACAATACTCTTAACTTCATTACAGGATGAATCGAAATATTCTGCAGGATGGCTCGAAGTACAAATGAACCGAAATACAAAAAGATGCAAGACAGGGGCACAAGCAAATCACAAGGATAATACCTTGAAGTATTCATTAAAGCATCAAACAGGAGCATGCGCTAAGGTTTCTTCGTTAAAATCCAATGGGTTTCAAAATTGGCTTCGCTTTCCAAACGCTCGAAGAAGGCTATACATACAAGAACTTCGCTAAAGACCCACTCGTAGACCATAACGCCAATAATACATGGAGCAAGGCAAAGTGATAGCAATCCTCATTCACCAAGGAGCATGACATCCTTCGTTTCACAAGGGAAAGCCGCAAAGTCAACACACCGAAGCAATAATTGGAGCAAACCAAAAGAATGCAGGGGCAAAGCCATTGGATGCCAACCTCCTCGTACAACAAATTCGCTTTGTGGATGGTACACTTCGGGATGAAACAATCCTTTTGCTTCCCAAAAGTTCGGTTCCTTCACTTTCGAAAGCAAAAGGGGGGCAACTATACAAGGGAATCCCGCATGAAAATTTTTCAAAGCTCATTTCTTCAGCAACAATCAAGCAACAACAACGACAACAAACAACTCAAGAAGCCGTCTAAGAACTTCACGTAAGAGTAGGAGCAAGTATGCATACTCGAAAAACATTTTGTACTCTTCCGCTCAGTTCTTTCGACAACAATGGAAAGTCAATAACTCATCTCGCTCAAAAGATAGTCCGAAGGAAGAAAATATCACAACAAAAGAAACACCTCGACAACATCTCGGCTACCACCCTTCGAGCTAGTTACAAAACGAAGCAATCATCTGTCTACATCGAAGTACACCAACGAAGGTCATCTCAAATTCAAAGGATTCATGAAGTAACTATTCGTCATCAACGAAGCCCAGTTATGCAAACGCCAAAGTAAATCCATGGCATTTGTCTCCTTCGAGAAAAAAATATCAATCAACTCAATCAAGCATACCTCCCTGACAACTCAACAAAGACGTAAATGTTACAAGTTCGAAGCTGCTAAAGCAAGTCAAAGTACCGAAGATAAATGGAAGGATACAACACAAGTCAGCACACCCCATGAATCTCGCGAATCCACGTGTCTCATACCATCAATTATGACAAGAAGAATTTGCTAACGGATTAATCTTCGAAACATCCATTAGCAAAGGAGCAAACTGTGGGGGCATAATTCGGGTGATCCACGTGTCATCATCCTAGAAGAAGAGCAAGACATCACCATATGAACGCGAAGAGAGCCGAAGACTAAGACTACGAACCATGGACCACCGTTCGGAGATACCACCTCGGCCCACCAATCCCTCCGAAGTAGTTACCCAAGCTCACCTCGAAGAATATACCAAGCCCGAAGGAGAAATCCGCCGAAGAGATAAACCGACATACGAGAGCCGAAGTCATTTGAAGCTGAGGCGCGCCGAAGTCCTCCTTTACTTGGTAGCTAAGATAATGGCATTTGTGTAATTATCGTGTAAATTTCCTCTATATAAAGGAAATATCTCCTAGGAGAGAGGGATCTTCTTTCACTTTCTCTCTCTTCCTCCTTCTCCTCTACTCATCTTCTTCCCCAAAAAACTAGATCTAGATCTTGAACTCTTCTCTAATGGAGATTTATGTAGTAAAACACCAAGAAAGTAATAAATCCATGACATGGGTTGCATCCATGGCACCTTGTATCTTCTCCTTACATTTGTACCTTGATTATTTGATTAGGGTTCATACTTGTGATTCAAATATCTAATGGCTGTATGGTGTGAATTCTATATGCAGATTTTATACCCGAACAGGTAGTTTGTGCCATCAAACTTTGGTGGTACGTTACAAGCTCTTACGCTTTGGTCCATAACTCACAAGCCGCGATAAACACAAACAGTTACGTCTTTTATGTGTTCACCGGCTCTGATACCAATTGAAACAGCAGGGGTACTGAAGTACAACCAACTTTTCGTTTGGGCTCGTGAGACTTATGGTCAGATCTGGACGATCTCAATAATAAATATCCAGATCTGTCAACCTGACTTTGGATCACAAGGATCAGTTCAACGCAAGACAGGGTCTTGGTAAATCTAAGGGATGGATTGAGGATAACGATCAGGTTTATAATAACGTACTTCTTGTGTTTGCTTTAATATAATCAGAGAATATAATGCGGAAAGTAAAGCACACAAGACACCAGAGATTTTTTTAACGAGGAAACTACGACCTGTAGAAAAACCTCGGGACCTCATTCAGATTGAACACCGCACAATACAAACTGTCTACAAACACTAGCCTACTATAAGACTTCGGTCTCGGATATAGCAGAGACCAATTCCACCCTCCAAACGAACTGGCTACTGTCGCACTCCTTACATCTCTAGATCCTCCACAGATCGTCACGCACTTCATTCCCCTAGCTAACGTCCTTTACAGGCCTAGGAGTTGCTTTAACCGCTGTTAAAGGCTTGTGTCAACAATTCTGGCTTTGCAACCTCAATTATTGACTGTATGTTTGAACTGTCCTCTATCAGTTTGACATACTCAAAGTGACTTCCTTCGGATTGCTCCAGGTCATACAAAAATCTACTTACAAGCGGGGGCTGACAAGTAAACCGAGTAAATTATCCCCAACTTGTCTCTACCTCAGTTGTACATGAAGAATCAATTAAGAAACTTATACAACTGGAGCTAACTAGGTCTTACAACACCGAGTGCAGCTGTGCGTTGCTTCCTTTCAAAACCTTGTATATAATGTATCAGTTCTTGAATGGCCTTATATCAGAAGAGAAGGACCGTAGAATAGACAAGAACGTAATCAGGTTACCAAGGTTACAGGTTACTCTGATTTCAACCACTAAGGTCTCAATCTCCTACCTGTGCTTCCCAACTCTCAAGAGAAGTCTTTATAGTCGTAGGTAAATCCCAAGAGGAACTGCTACCTAATAGAGGATAACTATACCACAACAAGCATTCACCGAAGTGAAAAGAGTTTTACGATCACTTCCACAAGGGAATCTTCACGTATGCTTGATGCTTGCGGTTTTCGTCCTTAGACACCTCTATTTATAGCACTCAATAAGATAGGTTGCTTTGGAATAAAGCAACTAGTTACTTGTTCCACAAGTTTTGGAAACCCTAACTTGCAAACCAAGTAAACAGAGATTTATCTCATTGGAAATCATTTATCATTATCTGCCAAGTGTTTTATTAGCTCATAAACACTTCAAGATTGATATCCAACAGAACAGAGATAATCTTTATCTTATTGACACATTGGGAATCGTTAGATGGGCCACAAAAGATATTTTCGTGATAACCAAGTCCAACTAAGAGATAAATGAGTCAGAGTTTAACCCGAGTGAAAATCCCAGAGAATATTCACTTGGGACGGTTCGCAAACAGTCCATCTGAATCACAGCCAAAAGTATCGATTCTGAGGTTCACGTAGGGTACGCGTACAATATGACACTTTGAAACTCAGGAGTTTTTCCTAAGTCACTGTTCACGAACGGTTCGGGAACCGTCGACATTCAGATTAGGGTTTAACTTGGATCCGCTGGAAGTTCTGGGCTTAACCAGTACTTAGACGTGTTAGACGCCCTCAGCTATAATACACTGGACTCTTGCTCAAGAGTACTCCTTTAGATTCACCCATCCAACAAGTGATTTGCAAGCAAACCATTGCAATGGACAAATGGTATCGAATCTATCTCATGCATTCTTGTAAACTTAGTATTTGTGGGAACATATACCAACATAACACATGGTCATGTAGACAAGATCACGATCTCAATCGCTATTATTATCACTACTAAAGTAGCCGACTATTTCGAAAGATAGAGTAAGTAGAATAAAAGAATTTCCATAAAAGTCATAACTCCTACTAACCTTTTGTCGATGAAGAATAATTGATGTTTCTTTGTCTTCACAGTCTTCGTCTTCAAGGTCTCTACTACTTAGTCTATATCCCAATTCCGAAATCTAAACTCTAGTAGGCTAAATCAAGAATTGTGTTTTGACACCTAAAACTGACAACCAGCTTGACTTACCAACGCTAGTGGGTTTGACCGGACAATGCCCTAACACTACGCCTCCAACCATATCAAGGTGATCATGCACATGTACTCCGTTAACAAAATAGAAGTCATTTACTATCTTTCTTAAGAGTTTCTCCACAGTCCTTTGTGAAGACTATCGCTACCCGACCTCTAATCGGACGACTACAACCTTTACAGACAACAACCAAATAGCGGCAGGTCAAACCACTATATGATATCCTTGGTAAGTTACAGATATTTCTCCGAAGTTGTTTTACACCAAGAGCAAGGATATTTAATTTTTTTTTGTGATAAACCCCTTGAGATATCAAACAAGGTTTTAGAAACCAAACTCTTGATATTAATCAAAAGCAACCTTTTCTTCCCACTTGAAATCAAGCAATTTTTGATGCGTATAATATGATGACCTTGATCAATAAAGTACCTGCAAAATAAACAATCCAAAATAACGATTTTGATTCTACTCAATATATATTATGTTGGCACACAAATCGAGAGCGGCTTGCTTACAAATCTAGGTCGATAGATAAAAAGATGTTCTTATCACTACGATCTTGAGTGGCCTTATATCAGAAGAGAAGGACTTTAGAATAAGCAGGATCCTAAGACTATCATAAACGTTATAGAACAAAACACAAGTACAATACAAAGAATGCTAATAAACATAAACTAGTTTCCCTTGAAAAGGTACTTTAAGACTTCTCGTTTAGTGTTTGTTGACAGTTAGTATTGTGCGGCGTTCAAACTGAACGAGGTCCCAGGGTTTTTCTGCTAGATAACGGTTTCCTCGTTAACAAACCTTTTGGTGCCTTGTGTGCTTTACTTTCCACGATATATCTCTGATTATATAACTAAAGAAAACACAGGTACTAAAAACCTTTTGGTGCCTTGTGTGCCTTGTGTGGTTTACTGCCCAAACACATTATATCTCTGATTATTTATATGAAAAAGCAGGGGGTACCGAAATACAACAAACTTTCATTTGAGCTCGTGAGTCTTATGGTAAGATATGGACGATCTAAAAAATAAATATCCAAATCCGGTAACCGGAGTTAGGATCACAAGTGATCAGTCCACACGCAAGACAAGTCTTGGTAAATCCCTTGGATGGTTTATGGACCAACTCGACGGTTACAATAACGTACTTCTTGTGTTTTCTTTAATTATATAATCAGAGATATAATGCGAAAAGTAAAGCACACAAGACACCAGAGATTTATTTTTAACAGGAAACTACAACCTGTAGAAAAATCTCGGGACCTCGTCCAGTTTGAACACCGCACAGTACTAACTGTCTACAAACTACTATCAAACTTCGGTCTGGGATATAGAAGAGACCAACTCTAACCTTCCAAGTGAATTGGCTACTGTCGCACTCCTTACGTCTCTAGATCCCCTACAGATTCTCACGCACTTGATTCCCCTAGTTGGTGCCCTTTACATGCCTAGGATTTTCTTTAACCGCTATTAAATGCTTATGTCAACAATTCCGGCTTTGCAACCTCAATTATCAACTGTATGTTTCGAACTGTTCTCTTTAGTTTAATATACGCAAGGTGACTTCCTTCGGATTATTCCAGGTCATACGGAAATCTACTTTACAAGCGGGGGATGACAAGTAAACCGAGTAAACTTTGCTCAACTTGTCTCTACCTCAGCTGTAAAAAGAATCACTTAAGAGACTTCCACAACTCGAGCTAACTAGGTCTTACAACACCATGCAGCCATACGTTGCTTCAATTAACCTTATACGTAACATATCAGTTCTTGAATGACCTTATTGCAAAAGAGAAGGACCGTAAAATAGACAAGAATGTAATCAGGTTACCAAGGTTTAAGGTTAATCAGATAACAACCACAAAGGTAAGTTATCGCCTACTTGTGCTTCCCAACTCTCAAGAGAAGTCTTTATAGTTATTAGGTAAATCTCACAGAGAAACCGTTACCTAATAGAGGATGACTACCACAACAAGCTTACACCGAAGTGCAAAGAGGTTACGATTAATTCCACAGAGAAACTTCACGTATGGTTGATGCCATGTGGTTTTCGTTCTTTAATGCTCTATTTATAGCTCTCAATAAGATAGGTTGCTTTGAGATAAAGCAATAGATTACTTATGCTACAAGTTAGCAAGTGCTCGTGTAAACATTCCCGTTACTTGTCTTGCACACAAAGAAACCTTAAGTAAATCTCAACTGGAATTCTTTTAACATTTATCTGCCAAGTGGTTTGTTAGCTCTTAACCACTTCAAGATAGAAATCCAATGACCCTGAGAATACCATTATCTTATTAACTCATTGATATTCGTTAAATGGACCACATAAGATATTCTGATAAGCACAACTCCAACTAAGAGATAAGGAGTAATCTGTAGAAACTCGCATGAAAACCCCGCAGAATATTCACCAGACGGTTCACGAACCATCGTGGTCTGAAATCAAGGCCAAATACACTGAATCTACTGTTCACGTAAGTACATGTATAGATCAACGTTTTGGGACACATGAGGAAAATCCAGTGCCACTATTCAAGAATCGGTTCGGGAACCGCCGAGTTTCAGATTAGGGTTTCGACTGGATCCACTCGAAGTACCTTGGTTGGGCCAGTATTCCTGTACTTAGACGTATGGATGGTAGGATTAAGAAACCTACAATACATAACTGCAAGTGCACAATGTCTAACTAGTAGACAACGACAAATACAGGTCGAACCCACAGTGAGCGGTGGAAATTACTGTAACTAATATTCCTAATTTATTAACCAAAAATGATATATACTTTGAGATTTTCAACAGAATAATAAAATGAAAAATAAATTGAATAAACACAAACTACGAGAGTCGGTAACTAGGGTTTTTCGGGTTCCACCAAATCAATCAAGTACACAACTAATCCCCAAAACATATTTTCTATATAAATCGAGACGAGTATTGAAACTAATCTCACGTTCTCGGAAGATAATAAATTAAAATCATAAATATGTTTCACCGTGTTAGGGCATTGTCCGGTCAAACCCACTAGCGTTGGTATGTCAAGTTGGTTGTCTATTTTAGGTGTCAAAACACAATTCTGATTTAGCGTACTAGAGTTTAAATTTTGGAATTGGGATATAGACAAAGTAGTAGAGACCTTGAAGACGAAGACAGTGATTATAAAGAAGACATCGAATATTCTTCATCGACAAAAGGTTAGTAGGAGTTATGACTTTTATGGAAATTCTTCTTGTTAGAGCATTGCTCGGTTGAATCCACTGATATTGCTATCTCAAGTCAGTTGTCAAGTTTAGGTGACAAAAACACAATCCTTGATAAGTTTACTCTACAACCTCAGACTAGGATACTTTTAGGTAATCGAGACGAAGACCGTTGAAGACGAAGACCGAAGCTTACTACTTGATAAATCATAACGTCCTCGCTAAAGGTTAGAAAGGTTTTCCTTTCCATGTTTCGTATTTTCCATTTCTATCATATCAATTTTCTATGATGTTGTTTATATGATCCTAAGGTATTCTAGGATTCTTCGCCTTTGCATTTGTCACATCCTGATATTATGTGTATGTAGAGTATGTTGAATTGTCTCTTGAAATGACCTCAACGGTGAACGCGTACATGTGTTGCTTAAGGCATTCCTGAGAACGAGCGGGTCTGTATGAACGTGTTCATGAACGCGTACATACGAGTTCACAGACTTCTCTTGAATTCTCCTGAACTCCAATTGACAGCTCTATGAACGCGTACATATAAGCCACAAGAAAACTTCCAACTTTCATATCTTGAAGTTTTCGGTTTAAACATGATTAGTTCTTGGACTTGTCATTACTTGGCCCATGGAATTCAACTACTTAATCCAAGCGATGTTCAAACAATTATTTGGACCAGAAGTCGCAAGCGATGTTCAAACATTATTTGGGCCAGAAGTCGCAAACCTTCAATCAAGGTTGAGTCCTCTTTAACTATTGTCCTAGTCCAAAGTTGGAAGAAGATTGAGAACGGGTATTCAAGCTATGGACTTTCCTAGTTCCGGAACTTGCTTGATCCATACTCAAGGTTTCTTAATTTGCAAGCAAAGCCTCCCTTGATGATCACTATAAATAGATAACCTTCTGCAAGATACATTCTCAATCCTCTACACATCTGTGTATCCTTGCATAAAGGTTGGTCGTCATCTCGAAGTCCTTTTGGACTACGACTATTGAAAGACTTCACTTGAGGATCGTAAAGCACAGGTCGGAAGTTAAATTCCTGATATTGTATCTTGGGTCGCTTGAACATTTTCACTCTTATCACGACCAAGATTTGATAGAAATTTCATAAGGTAGATCTTGAATCGTAAACCCTGGAAATTATTTAACGCATATTCACGAACTAGGTTTAATACTAAGTTCGTCAAGCGTTATGAGGTAAAGTTGTTTAGGCTAGATCAATAAGCCCTATTCAACAAAAAAAATTTCCATTAACCTTGACTTTAAGTCTAAAGGAAATCACAATCGTATTCTCGTTTAACTACTTGGATACTTTTAGGTGTTCAGTTAGAGGCAGGGTAGTGCTAGTCTTCACGAAGGGAAGTGGAGCAACTCCTAGGCATGTAATGGACGTCAGCTAGGGGAATCAAGTACGTAGGTTTCTGCGGGAGCCAAGAGACGTAGGAGCACATTGGTAACTGAATTGTCTGTAGGGTGAATTCAGGCTCGATACATTCCAGTCTGAAGTCTGAGGGTAGGCTAGCGTCCGTATACCGTTAATACTGAGGGTGTTCACATCTGGACGAGGTCCCGGGGTTTTTCTGCTAGATTTGCAGTTTCCTCGTTAACAAAATTCTGGTGTCTTTCATTATTATTCCCTTCCGCATTATATTGTCTCTGATCTATATAATTGAAGTAATTGCAAGTTTGTTGATTCATAACCTTTGAGTGAATCCATCTCTATTGAGATCTACGAGAACCACGTTCTTGTTAGGGTTAGGTTCTCTGAACTATACTCAGGTTGTTGTTTGAATATTGATTTGTGAGATCGTTCAAACAACCATAATCAACTAGGTTCACGAAAACTAAAATTTGGTGGTGTATCTCGGTATCCCCTCCTTTTCAGTTGGTATCAGAGCCGACAAACACCTTGTAAGAGATGTAACTGTCTGTGTTTAGCGCTTTCGTGAACTATGACCACACATTATTCTGCTAATGTGAATGTTCCACCAGTATTTGATGGCACAAACTATCTATGGTGGAAATCTGCCATGCGTTCTTTTCTTCAATCACGAGACTATCAGTATTGGGTCTTTGTGCAAGATGGGTTCTCCATACCCACTATCAAAATCGGTGATAATGTAAAGGATAAAACACCCTCACAATATTCCGATAAAGAAAGGAAAGATGCTAAGATAGATTCAGATGCGCTTAATGCGATTATCCATGCACTATACCCTAGAACTTCAACATCATGTATCTACATGTAGTGCATCGAAGAAAGCTTGGGAAACTCTACAGACCATATTTGAAGGCAACACTTCAGAGAAAGAAGCTCGACTTCAAATTCTGTCATCAGATTGGGAAAACCTCCGTATGTCTGATGAAGAAACCTTTGAAGATTTTAATCACAAACTTTCCGCAATTATTAATGCCTCGCAATCGCTTGAAGAAACAATTGAGGAAAGAGAAATTTTGAGAAAATTTTTTAGGTCTCTACCTTCAAAATATGACTCAAAAAAACATGCCATCCAAGAGTCATTTGATTTTGATATAAAGAGAAGCGATCTTATTGCCAAACTCAAGATATTCGATCATGATCACAAGACTGAATCTAAGTCTGTTGCATTCGAAGCAAATCTTGATCCTAATTTCACAACATCTAGCACCTCTTGGGCTGATCAATGTGATGATCAAGATAATTCTGACATAAAATCTACCTTGTCCTTGATTACTCAACAAATTAGAGAACTTATGAAGAACAAGCGGCACTGTTCCAAACAACAGTTCGAGAATTCACAATCTCCAAAGAAAACTGAGGACGTTCCAGAGGAAGAAATCCAATGCTATAAGTGTCGTGGATATGGACATATGATGAACGAATTTCCAAGCAATGAATACCATAACTCTCTCATGGCTACTCTCGATAAAATGCCTAATGAACATCTCTTCGAGAATGCGCTTGATCAAGCCTTAATAGCCGAGAATTCTGATGAAGATAATTCAAATAATCTAATACTAGAATTTCTGGATAAAAGCGAAATTCTCTTAGAATAAAATCTTCAGTTGAAAGAATCTCTTAAGAAGAATGAAGAATCGCTTCTGATAGATAATGATCAACTTGAGAAATCAACTTGTGAATTATCAAGACTTCTATCAGAAAATTGTACCCTGAAAGATGACCTGCAAAAACTATCTGGTAGCTCGGATAAAGTTTCAGCCATGCTCTTTGGGCAAAAGTCATTTGGAGATACAAATGGTTTAGGGTACAAAAGTAACTCTTTCACAAACAACAACACATTCATACTTGCAGGATCATCTCCTCGTGCCAATGAAAAAATCAATTTTGATTTTGGTGCTTCTGAGATAAAACAATCTCAGAAACAATGTTGCTCATTTTGTGGCAAGGATAATCATATCCTGAGAAGATGCAGGTGTTGATGGTGGCTTTTGGCGAGGAGGTCACAAAAGTAATTTCGCATCAATTTTTGGCATCCTGGAATAGCTCGAGAAAAGGTATGAATTTATTTTATAGTAGGGATAAGATATTTAAATTACCATTAGCTGTATTTTGATGTCTCACGACCCTAGCCTAGTAGCATGGTCCATATCCCTAGCCTATACGATAAAATACCTACGCATACGCATTAACCTGGCCCATGCTCGAGCCAAACCTTAGGCCATTCACGCCACTAGCAAGGGGGAGGTACACGGCCACTTCTTGGCCTTAGGAGGTACACGGCCACTTCTTGGCCTTAGAGGTGTACACGGCCACTTCTTGGCCTTAGGGGTATACACGGTCATCATCTTGGCCTATGGCCTAAGCCTAGCCCCTGCCAACACCTCACGCCATCTTCATTCCTTGGCCTATGGCCTAAGCCTAACCTCGCCAACACCTTGGCTTTCACTCCTATGGCCTAGCTTAGCCCGCCATTAGCCTTGGCCATCTTCCTCTT
>JAJJMA010194409.1:0-20409 GCA_023529015.1 Papaver nudicaule | reverse complement strand
GATACCAATTTTGAGGCTAAGAATAAGAAACTCGCAAGCACATGGTGAGCCAAAAATTCTCCCATATTTGGTGTAATAAAACCTGGAATTGTGGTTGTCAGAAAATTGTCACAGTAAAAACCAAAAATAATGACGATTTTCACTAAATCGTCACAGTAGAAGGTGGAAATACTGACGACTTTCTGAGAACCACAATCCCTAAAAAAACAGCAGTAAAAATCTAGTGAGAATAAACTAGATTAGAACAGGAGAAGAGAGAAGATAAACTTTGTTATCTTGTTGTGTACAATTGTACATACAATCGCAAAAAAAAAATAACCTCTTAGAGCAAGCACTATGGTGCTCTAAATGTGGGGAAAATCACCACAATGTAGACAAGACATGGAGGCCGAAAAACCCAAGCACTATGGTGCATGTCTACAATTCAGCGGTTTCTGACCGCTGAAAAGGTGCAAGCGGTTTCTAAGTTGCCGCGCCAGTCAATGGTTGCCTTGACCGGACGCGGTTACTACGAAACCGCTTCAAACCAGTTTTAAGACAGAAGCTCGGATTCACCCCTCATTCTATCTTCTTCCCTTTTCTTTCCCACACACAAACCCTTCCTCGACCATTTTTACCCCCTTTTGATTTTGAAGGAGTTTGAGGTCGATTCATTTGAAAACCTTGTAGGGGTTTTTGTACACTCTAAGGTGGTTGTATTGGAGGTTTCAATTTCGTTTTTCATCAAGAAGTGAGTCAAGTATGTCATTTTGGATTAAGGTTTTAAAGTTCCACATTTTATTGATAGTTCATGTATATTTGATTGTGGATTGAATTTCAAAACATACTATTATTATTAATGAAAGTGTAATTAGAGGGATACACAACCACTACAACTAGAATGAAAGTGTAATTAGATGGTTACACAACCACTACATCTACAATGTAAGCCATTGACATTGAAAATAGAACTAGTTTAATGTCTAGAAAAACTTATTATTGGAAAACACTACAACTTTCCTAAACATGTGTTAACCATAAACTTGTGCAACATATGCTCGCCACAATCCGTATTCCACGTCGTAGTAAAACACGCGGTTCATTTCCGATTAGAAATTGTCCTTTGACCAAAGCATCTACACACCATGTAAACAAAAGAAACGTTTCGTAAGTAGAGAGTTAGTTAGATAAAAATTGATTTGGATGAAATCACCAAATTGTAGAAAACTTACCACATTAGTCTCATCATAATTAGGATGTTGTTGCCTGCATGTTAGGACCTGGTTATGAAATGCTCGCATGGATCTCTTGATTACTATGTTTATTCATCAACCCGTTAATCGTCCGGCCATTAGGATTTCCACCGTTCTATTCCTCAAACTTAGGTAAAACCGCAGCCCATAAATCTTGGTTGTTAAGATTTCCTCCTTCTAACTTGATTTCATAATAAGCTTTGATGATATTGGTATCTTCATTCGAAGTAAAGTTTCGTCTAACGTATAGAGAGAAAAGCTTTGATGATATTGGTATCAATGTATGATTTTGGTAAGGTGAAGTAGAGTGACATTATATAGTGGGTTTATTTCATTTCTGACCATGGAAAATATGGCTGTTGGGACTATTGTACTTGTGAACTTGTGACCACAAAAAAAATAGGTAGTACATTATTTGAAATTTTGAAATTTTGAATTATTTGAAGTAGATAGTAAATGTATTAGAATTATTTGAAAGATGTAGGAGGGATTTACTAAGGACGATGACTCCCACCTTATGGAAGCCTGGTGCAACACTTTTCGGTGTTCTTTAAGAGAGTCGAACAATTCTATGAGGAAATTGGTGCAAATCGTAAAGGTTTCACTTGGGAGCAATTGGCCTTTAGATTCAACACAATTGAAACACGTATTCTGGAGCAAATCAAATGCACCAAATTGGTTCTTCAACACCATGCAGGGCAATCAGCTGAATTCATAGTGAGTATCACACTAAGTGTTTATATTAATGTTAAATTTGCATATTTGCACCCACAAATAATTTATTATTTACTTTTATTGGTAGCAATCCAGAGTTGCTGGCGTTTGGGCAGCACGCCAGGGTACACATTCATTTGTGCACGAGGAATGTTTAATGTATTTGTTAAGGCATGGCCGCACCCACTTCAAACACCTTACCGCCAAAGCTGAGGCATATGTTAGGTCCCTCCGCCCCGAATACAGAGACTACGAGTCCGAAAAGGTCTTCTAAGTACAACCCTTCGAATGTTGAACTTGTATTTTGTCGTGGTGTTAATTTTTAAGACAACGATAAAACTTATTCCCTTTTGTATTGTGTAATCACTTCAACCTAGACACCAGTTTTTTTGTCTCCTATGGCAAGGTATAGTCACTATAATCCCGACATATAAAAGTTGTATTGTCTCTTCATCCATCGGGTGATCGCTTCAATCAGTTGTGTTTAATCGACTCACGAAATAGTGCTCCCCATATGTCAAATTGGTGTAGGAAGGCTTACGAGATCCAATGTGGTAAGCGATATTCTTGTGTATAATTATGTGTTTTAAAATTTGAGGCTCACCAACATAATACTAAAACAACAAATCTTTTCTGTTTCAGGAGAGTATGGCGGCTGACAAGTACGCGTCTACTAATCAAAAGCCTTTTGAATATTTTAACTGCTACCTTATCTTTATGGAGAAACTACCTTGGATGAATCCGAAAGTGCAAGGTGAGGATCCTCCAAACGGCTGGTCTGAAGATGACGTAGAAGATGAAAGATTGTTAGGTACCACTTCGGAAGATGAAGCAAACTACTGGAATACCTCATCAGAAAACGATGATTAAAAACTAGTAGCGTTGGTTTTGTGGGTATATCACTTTGTAAGCCCTCACGAGACCTCACTTGTCCAATTGGGTCGCCTGTTGGTTCAAAGGAGTGGAAGTTAGATTATCAATAAGTTTGATGTTGTATGGAAACATGTTTCACTTTAAAAACATTAATGAAAATCTAATTTGCATTACATCGGAATATAAATTACCTCAGAGATACTAGTTCTATTTTAGTTACCCACTTTTATTCATTACATTGCATATTAAACCTATATTACTATATTACTTAAAATTTGAAACTCAAGCAACTTTTATCCAATAAATCTTAAATTAGACATAATTACTCAAGTTTTATAAATGGTACACAAGAAAGTATTGAGGAGATGGTAATGATGTTCATACTCAAATTCCTTTCCTTTACGTTCTTTCCAAAGCTTCAAAGTCATAGCTAGAATTTCTTCATCCTCAATGTTTCCTGCCTGAAGTTGACGTCGGACCGATCTCCCCAAGTGCATAAAATCGTCGACGTTTTTGTGTATTATACTCCATCGACCCGACAACCAATTTACATCTCGCACAAATTCAGTACATTCTTCGTCAAAGTCTTCTTTAACGTAACTCCACAACAGTGACCAATTGACCCCATAACGACTCCGTTTTAGTTCAGCCGGTTTTGGATAGTACAACATGAGATATCTACAAAAACAATGATCTTCACGCCACGTAAATGGAGCCAAACTAGGTTTCTTTCGTGTTGATGGAGGAGGAGATAATGGTTTTTGAGATGGAGTACACTCATAATAATATTCATGAAAATCTTTTCTATAACGTCTACGAGGAAGAGATGCTGGAGGAGTACCGACTAAAACGAAGTTTGGTTGGGGAGATGCAGAAGGAGTACCGACTAAAATGAAGTTTGGTTGGGAAGATGCAGAAGGAGGCTGGGAAGAAGAAGATGTGTTAGACATTTTTTAGTAAAGAGAAAGGAAAAATCAACTAGAATGCGAGATTGCCTGGGATGAAAATTAAGTTGGGAGGATGGGTTTGGTTTTTATTGAAAAAAACCAGAACGGATCTATTTTTGACCGTTGCGAAATTGACGACCGAGATTAGTTAGACCGTTGTAAAACGAAGGGTTCGGATGGAGTGTGTGAGGGGTGTAACAAAAAAAGGTCAAACAAGTATTTATTTCTTGGCTGTTTCTCAGTAGCCGCGTGAAGAAACTCGCGGCTTCACAAAAACCGTGTCCCGCGGCTTCACAAAAACCGTGTCCCGCGGTTTCTTGGTAACCGGTAAGTAAGCCATGTCTACACGGGGGTACAGATCTGTGCCCCCATATAGACAAGAATAAGCCTTCCCCACAATATGAGGAAATTCCCCACATGGGGTGATTTATGGGCACCATAGTTCTTGCTCTTATATAGTGATATACTACCATTAGGGTCCATTAGAGCAAGTACTATGAGGGTTGTTTTGGGTGAACATCAGGGTTTTCCCCACATTGTGGGGAATTCAGTTATGTTTTTCTACATGGGCATATGTGCATCCATGTAGAAAAAAAATATGTGATGCGGCTACTCACTAGACGTCCAGACATGGTCGGCTAGTAACTAGCCGACCCCCGTAAAAATATTTGTTTGACTTTTTTTTTCTTACAGTCCTCATACACTTCATCCACACCCTCCATAATCCCACGTAAAATCACTATTGGCTGTCCATTTTCCAACGGTAAAAATATAGCCATTGGGTTTTTTCATTATAAAACCAACCCACCCTCCCAAACCAACCGTTGGTTTTGGGAGAAGGCGTAATCAAACCTTCGCTGATCTTGTCAATAGATTGGAAAGGAAGACAAAGGGATGGATGCGGAAATGCCTAAACCAAGTTGGTCGGTCGGTGATGATCAATACATTTCTTACTCCTACAACTAATCACGTGATGCAAATTTAGAGGCTTCTGGCTCATGTGCATGACAAGATTGATAAAATCACAAGGAACTTCTTCTGGGGCGATGAAGAAGATACCAAAAGCTCCACACATTGGGATGGGAAAAAATTGCTAAAGCAAAAGATGATGGAGGCTTGGGAATCAGAATGAGCAGAGAACACAACGAGGCTTTACTACTCAAAGGATATGGAAATTGTATTCGCAACCACATACGATTTGGAGCAACATGTGCTACAAGAAGTACTTGGGAGGTACAACGCAGTCTCCTTTCCTACCACATTCTCAAGATAATGCGAGTTCTATTTGGAAAGGTCTGGTTAAAGCTTCCTCAAGTCTCAAAGGTTTTTACTTCTCTAAATTTAGAGATGGTATTCCCACGACCATAAGTGATTTCTAGATTCCAAATCACTGCCCTCATCAAAACCCCATACAAATGAAAAGACCAACACTCAACGTGGTATCTTTGATGCAGCCAGGTACGAACTCTTGGAACCATCAATTCATCTCACAGGTGTTTCCGCTACCAGTTGCACAATCAATCTCTGGTATATATCTTCCAAGAGAAAAATCTGATGACAAATTCATATGGCCTTTCACCAAATCTGGAGAATATACTCAGCAAGAACAGGATATCAGAAACTAATGCTTCGCCATCAAGCGGATCCAAATCAATACACCGCAGTCCAAGCTCTTGACAAGAAGATCTGGAAACTTTTCAGCCCTCCAAAAATTAGACTTTTCATTTGGAAAGTCACTAGAAAGGGAATTTCATCCCTTGACCTTTTGTTTAGAAGAAATATTACTACTAACAACATATGTGTCTACTGCAGTACTTCCATTGAGTCCACGGATCACCTACTATTCCAATGTTCGAGAGTTGTTCTTATGTGGAATATAATCTTCAATCAGCTCCAAACACAGATAAGGCAACTCATGGACAAAATTCATCAACACCATTACATTGATATCCCAATTTCTCCTACAACATCAACTACAGGATGTGGATCGAGGGCTTTTTATGTGCACAGTTTGGCACATTTGGTTGGATAGGAATGCCAGGTTATACACACATAACCTAGTCTCTTTCAGAGTCTCCCCAAGCTTAACAGAAAATCCAACCCTTACAACTGAATTCGAACTCACTATTTATAGTGCAAAATACAAAGTGGAATGCAGTTAATAAAACAAAATACACAATCGTGGGTGTCAGACTCTCTCGAGTTTGTCGGTTTACATAACGAAGTTGGGGCGGTAATTCCTTCTTCGACCAGTTCTGTTTTGTTCGCAACCGAGTCTTCGATGGTATCCGGATCTTCGAAGTGAAGCTTCTTCTCGATGGTACTATACCTCGAAGTATCTCACCAGTCACGAGTCTTGATTCTTCATTCTGACAACTGATTACTGCTCTAACTCTTACCATCTCCCTCGTTGGTTTAAGGTCCTTCCTTTACATGTGTATGGTGCTCTTTACTCGATTGGACTGCTCAGTGTTGTGATGTGACCTCGATTTATTCAGTGTCTCACGCCCCATCAGTATTATCTTACTTCCAGTCTTCGGATGCTGACACGTGGTTCAATGGATTTATACCCCTACAGTTTGCCTCTTTATTTATCGCAGTATCGAAAATTTGGGAGAAAGAAATTACTTCTCTCCTTGACGCGTGCCCCATTACCGTCAAAACTCCCACTGACACAAGTTCTGCATGCATCCGAGACTGCCATCACCTTTTGACCTTTTTACCCGAAACACCGGTTAATATTCCCTTTTTTATTTAATCTTCCTTTTCTCCCACTAAAATTTCTCTTTTCTTAATTTTCAAATTCTTCTTTTTCTCCGTTTTCTTTATATTTGCTATTCTGCAAAATTCTTCCCTTTAACTCCAAATCTTTGTTATTTCTTAAATCCCTTGCATACCCACTTCTTTATTTTCACCCTTGATTCATAAAGGTAGCTGTTTTGCTATTTCTGATCACTCCAATTTTTAGGGTGTGGAGGTTTTGCCGCTGCATTCCTTACTCCGACAGGATTCTGGTGGCTTTTCCGGTTCAAATTTTTTGGTTGCTGCTTCTTCAGATGTCTTCTTTCGATCTAGACGCTTTGATTTTGAAGATGAAATCGATGGGCTATGATATAACTGGGATCAAGCTTACTTATGTTGATTCTCCTGATGGTAAGTTAACTCTCAAGTTAATAGAGAACTACATAGGTGTGGCGAAGATCGGTTGTTGATGACGACCCACCAATTACTTGCAGGGCTCGTTCCTCCTCTTTAAAAGCTTCAAATCCTCTCTTTCTGGATATTATTTCTTCGATGCTTGAAACTCGCGGAGTAATGCAGTTGACATGTAGTTCGATTCAACTAATCAACGAGTGGGTAATGTGTTCGGAAGGAGAATCTATCAGGGTTGTCGGTTCTTCCGAAAGTTCGAAGTCGAGAGATTACTTTACTAATGCAAATTTATTTAAACATTATTGAGCACGCTAACTCTGGATAACGAAGCTTCTCCCTGGGGGGGTTCGATTTGATCTTCGGGATGGGATGGAACGTGTTTTGCCTGATCTTCCCGATTATACTCTGGGTAAAGATTGGTATATTGAACCTGTGTTGTTCGAAAGACCTGTCATGTTGGGTTAGAGAAATAAAGAATGATATTGGCCTCGGGCCGATTTCGATGATGGTCATCAATCTCTAAATCGCAACCCCTTTACTCTACATTTTTCTGAGGAGGAAAGGGAATTGTCTCGTAGGCTGTTATCGTCGAAAAGGAAAGGAGTTACTCAAGTAACCTTTGTTATTATTTCTGTCTTTATTTCCTTTTCACCCTTTTTACACCTTTGGACTACTTGTTAGAAGAGTATTGTTGAGGGGATCTTAAAGGATCCAAAGCGAGCTCGTACATAAGGAGAGACTGTCGAACAGGTAACAAACACCATTTGTCCAAAATATGTTGTTTAGGTATTAGTACTTGCCTCTGTTTGTTTCCTGAGAGAGAGGACGTTATAGTGTAGAGCGAAGTGGATAAAGCTGGGAGATCGATTGAAACTGGTAGTTCTTTGGTATTCTTTTTTCCTGGTTCGAGGAAGAATGCATCGAAGTCTGAGAAAGGTGATAGGAAGGCTAAGAAAGTTGTATTGAAGAGTGTAAGACTGGCAAGGATTCTCATCTTACGAAGGTTGGTGCAAAGTACGATGAAGGTTTTATCGAAGAAGTGAGTCCGAAGAATGATGTGAAAAATTACAAGGCTAGTATCAGCGAAGGTGGTTTTGAAAAGATGCATGTCTCTGATCAATGTAATGATGCTCCGAGTGCCTCTGCCTCCATTCCTATTGTTGCTTCTGTTGAAGTTTTTACCAATATTCCTTTCGAAAAATCTGCTTCGAAGTCTTCTCCTGTAACGCATCCTCAGGACGAAATTATTGTGCTTTCGGACTCCCCCGAAGCTGAGGATGTATCGCAAAAGCCTTCTCCTATCATTTTTACCCATCCAGGTAGTTCTGATTTTCGCAGAGCTCCTTCATTTGTGGATGGAAACACTGAATTATATTCCACTAAAAACTTTAAAAAGCTTCTTCAAAGTAGACTCCATCTGTGGGAATGTGCTAAACAAATATCCGCTCACTTCGACGCTCATGTTCGTGATCCCGAGAAGTTTCCTCTTGATCCAGATTTGTGTCAAAAAATGGCTCTTATGTTTACTGGAGAGTGCTTTCGAATGATCCTCGAGATCCATGGCTGACTCAAAAGCAACATTTTTCATTTCTTTAAATGGTAAGTGAATGGATGCCTCAGGTTTACTGTTTTCTTCTAAGTGTTTGTTGATGTTAATCCTTCAGTTTCCTCTTACAGGATTACTATCATAAGGTGTGCTTGCTGAATTATTCGTATAGGAGGCACGAGTATGTTTTTTACTTCGAAAAGGAGTCCATCAATGCGAAGAACGAGATGGTTGCTGAAAGACATAGATTCTCGATTGAACATGCTTAACTTAAAGGTATGCCCCTACTTTCTTTCTTTTTCATGTGTTTCCATAGTGGGTCCTGAACTCTTTTTATCGATGTAAAAGGGGAATTGAGTGAAGAGAAGGAAACTCTTCATCGAGCTAACTTGGCCCTTGACACCTATTTTCAAGCAAAACGCCAACATTCGAACGTGGCTTACGACTTGGATAAGAGGTATCGAGATCAGATAGATCGTGCTGTTAAAGAACGTTCTGATGCCTGAGATGATCGGGACTATCATCGAAAGAAAAGGTATGCCGCCGAAAGTAACCTTGACCAGGAGAAGAATCGAAGATTAGTACAAGAGATGCATCAATATCAACTTGATATTGATCGTTTGACTAGAGAGTGAGATGATGCTCGCAGGGATCATGTTGTTCGTGCCTCTGGCCGAGCTTTGATTGACAGATTAAATGCACAGGTTATGAATTTGAAGGTTCAGAATACTGCTCTTAGTAAAGTGAATAAAGAATCGATAGAGGTAAACGAGGGTTTAAAGAAAGGTTATAACGAAGCTAAGCTAAATCTTGCCAAGGCTCGTGCATCGAAGGAACATTTCTCGAAGATGGTAAATGATTATCGATTTGATTTGGCTCAATTGAGAGGGGATCCTAGGGTGGATTTGGGGAAAGAAATTCTGAAACCTCGTATTACTAATGATGAAGAGCTTACCGAATATATGGTGGCAAAAGAAAGTAGGCCACTAGCTTAGCTCCTATTGTGAGGTTTTTGTATTTTCCTTAAACATCTATTAACTTATTTTTTCCTCTTTGCAGGTGTTGAGGTTGATTTGAGGCATAACCTGGCGCATGCTCAATATGATAGGGACTCTGCCTCTGTTTTGTTAGTAGAGGAAGCGAAGCTTAAGGAGAAATTCCAAGAAGAAGCGAAGAAAAATGCTCTAGACTTGGCTAACGAGCATAGTCTTCGTCTCGAAATCGAGGATAGCCTGAGAAAAACCATTTATACCCTTGTACTTGTCCAAACTCAACTTGAGATGAGTGATGCTTTGAGGGAACTGCTTGAAGATTCCGACGCCACTAATGCTGCTTTGACGAATAAGGCGTGTCGAAAATATGGTCGTGATCTGTTTAGGCATCTTCGAATTGAACCTGCTGATTATGGGGCTATGGGTGCAGACGACTCTGATTTGGATCTTGAGGGTGATGATCGGTTGCTTCCTCGTGCTGAGTTGCGCAGCTTTATTGAAAGTAAATTGGGTCCCAGTGTAGAAAGTGGAGATGATTCCGAGGAAAATGAGGATTCAGAAAGTGGTTTTGGTTACATCGAGGAGAATGTTGAAAGTACCCTTAAAGGTGATGTCGAAGGTAATGTTGAAATGACTGATGAACGAGATCTCGTTAATGAAAGCGAGAATATTGCAGGGGAATCTCTGGAAGGGCAAAGTACGACAATGGTTTCGGTATCTAAAGGTAAGGGAGTTGTGGTAAATGCAGTTGGTAGTGCAAGTGGTGCCTCAATCGAAGTTGGTCCTCTTATCGAGCTTCCTATTGAACCACTTGATGTGCTCCTGGAAAAGAATATTGCTCCTGATTCCGAGGATAAGGACATATTTAATCGCGGTCTCGAGTAGATGCTTTATTATTTTTTTGTAGATGATGCTTTTGATGCCAGCCTTGATATTTTTGTACTGTGAATATTTGCAATGAAAGAATTATTTTTTGGTTTCATATTCTGTTAGTTGCACTAATTTTAAATTAATTGTGGGGTGTGATCGAGCACAAAATTTCTTTTCGTATTTCATTCTAGGCTCCTAAGTGGTTTGCTTATAGTGCAATTCTAGGGCTTACTTCGGCGTAGGAGATAGAAAACCCAAGCTAGTGGGGGCTGCGGATCACCCTTCCCATAAGCCTTTCGCTACTTACCTTGCCTCAAGCTGATTAGGATATCAAAATTGTAGATACCTGGTTTCCTAAGTACATAGGATGCTTATGGTAGGTATCGAAGATACCTGGTTTGCCTAAGTAGAGCAGGATTCTTATGATAGGTATCGAATCAAACATCGATAATACAAGTAACACTATGAGGGAGTGCCGGTCAAAGCTGGATCTTAGACATGGTACTGTACTCTGTCGCGACCACGAATTCAACTCTTCGATTCTCGATCATCCCTCCTCGATTTAGCGAGATTAATTTTGAAGGAGGTGCCCTTAGCTAGCGTAACTCACTTTCCATTCCCGTGAATGTAAACGAGTTAACTGCTTAGGGGATACGGCCTCCCTAATGGTAAGGGATCATCCCATTTATCATCCCCGCGATGCCTCTTCAGGGAGGTTTCAAGATCGCATGGTAGTGGGTCCAAATGCATCTAGCTTATGTAGCTTCGATGCAAAGTACCCACCGCTAACAGGGTATCTTGTGGGTAGAGGAGTGTGCCATGTAGTTCGCAGGGCCCTTGAGACTACATCGACCTCATTTTTGTGCCTAGTCTGTTAGGTATTTGCATTGCCTAGTCTGGTAGGTCTTATTTTTATTTATTTATATGTCCAGTCTGATGGGATTTTTCTCAGTCAAGTGGGATTGAGTGCACCTGGTGATCATCCAGGGCCTTTTTGGAGATATGCCTAGTCAAGTAGGACTTTACCCAGTCAGGTGGGATTAGATAATGCGACGAGGCATAATAGTTCAAGCTGTTTATTTTATTCATTCGATAATACTGCTAGCATCGAAGTGCCTCGATTACATTTAGTTTCTTAGATAAAATATTTTAAGCGCTTTCCTTCGATTGGAGTATTCATGCGCTCTCATTTGTAATTAAGTAGAGTGTACTTACCATTTCCTATTGATTGTTCAATGATATATGGACCTACCCAAGTAGGCTCTATCTTCTCCTTTATTACTTGTTGGTGAAATATCTACAGTATTTCCTTGGGCGATTCGTTCTTCTCGATGGGTTGTCCATCTATCTGTCGTTGATTTGATACTATATCATTATCTGTTGAGGTAACTCTTTGTGCCTTAAATATGATATTAGTTTGTGGGTATGTGTTAATTCTTGTATTCGTCATAAGTTGTTCTGTGTCTATACTTCCAAACTCCTTTTCCCGCTTCTTACTCTGCATTGACCCTATCTTTGCTGGCGTTTCCAGCGTTATTTCCTCTATAGGGTTGTAATCCTTTGATTGCTATGCCATTGTGTTCTTTGCCATCCCTGATTCCACATCGACAATAAATTCTTTGATGTCGGTGTCTGTTACTTTTGGTGGTTTAGCTCTTTTTCCTTGGTATGCCTCCGAACCATCTCCTTGGGGAATGTCAATTGCGTTACAGACACGAGCTTCGGCCTTATCTCTCAAAATCTCAGCAAACCTATCAGGTGTTGGAAATCGAATACGTCGATGAAGTGTTGATGTTACACCCATAAGGCCATGAAGCCATGGTCTTCCCATTATGGATGTGTAAGGAGAATCGATATCTATTGCGCAGAATGGTTTAAGCAGCTGTAATTCTCCCACATATACAGTCAGAGGTAGCTCCCCCCTTGGAGATGATGGCTTTCCATTAAATTCGTATATGTTATGCGTGGATGGCACTAGAGCTGTTACCTTTCCAAACATCTGGTCATGTGCCTTCCTGAATAGACAACGAGTGCAGTACCCCTGCTCCGTGGGTAGCGAATCTCATTTGCCGATTCAGAAACTTCGATACATCTTAAAGCTACTTTCAGTGGTACACTTAGCTTTGGGAGCTTCCTATCTTGGAACGGAGGGAATCCCGGCCTCTGCTTACCGAACCTTGTGTTTTGATATCCACTGCTTTCGTAACCTCAATGAGTATCATTACCCCTTCTTTCGTTGTAGTCCCCATTGTTGTATCTGCGATTATCGTGATACTTTCCATCTCCAAACTTTCCTTCGTTGCTGTATCGGCCTTCGTCATTTTGTCTTTCTCTTTTTGCCGAGTCCCATTCTTGGTTGATACTTGGCTGGTCTTCTTGTTTGATCCAAATAATACCTTTTTGAAAGGCTCCACATATCTTTTTATTTCTTCTCGTTCTTCCGACGAGAGATTGTTGCTCGAATGTATTTTCTTTGTTATGTTGTCCTTCCTTGAGATGCATGTTCTCTGATTTTCTCTAGTGCAAGGCATTCTCGCTGGTATTTTCTCAGCTCTTAGAGTGTATCAATGTTCTTTGATAATAACTTAGCGTACAATGCATAATCTTTGTCTAGTGCCTTCAGGAAGGCTCGCACCTTATCTTTTTCAGTGGCACCGTTGCCTACTTCGACGCATTGTGATGTATATCGATCTGTGATACTCTTGGTAGACTCTTTTGGCCTCACCTTGATACTGAATAAATTTTCTACCCCTGGCTTCGAAGAGTTGTTATAAATGAAGTGCTGCAAGAATGCTCTCACTAGGTCTCCGAAAGAGGATATTGAATACGCAAGCAAGTTATCGTACCAGGTCAGAGCTTCACCTTTCAAACTGGATGGAAAATATTTGCAGAGTACCTCATCTTTATATGCCCATGCTAAGAACAACCTCTTGTACATCTTGACATGGTATGCTGCATCACCACTTCCATCGAAGATGGAGTTGAAAATCGGCATCGTGCACTTGACTGGGATTGGCTTACTGAGAAGCTCGTAGCTTAGGGGTGATCGATGGACTTAACTGATTGCTTCCTTTAGCTTGTGATTCATTGCTGGTACTACCTTGTGTTCAAAAAGTTCTGCCCTCATGGCTTTTATCTCATCCATCATTACTTTGTGCATAGCGGCAGTTTCCGCATTCTTCTTTGCCTGTTCGCTTTTATAAACTAGATGTATATTATTTCCCATCGAGTGAATACTTGCCTCAGGACGATTATTTCGATTCGGTGGATTTCTTTTTGGAGTAGAACAGTGCTTGGTATGCGAGCTTGCTCTTGGTTGGGAGACGTTTTTCGATGGAGAGTTGCGTATTAAATGCGAGCTTTCATGTTGGCGAGAATTTCCTTCATGTTCGTTGTTTCTTTTGTAGTTCGAAGATGATTTCTTAGGAGATTTCTTTTTTGCCTCTAGTAATTTTTGTTTGAGTTTCTTATTTCGCCGCATGAGTGGTTTAAATTTCCTTGCCCTTTTTATCTGCTCCTCTCTAAGTTGATCCACCTGTTGTATGTTGTCAGACTTGTTTGGCTTTGCTACCACCATGGCATCATCATTTTGTTGGTCTGGATACCCATTTTCTTATCGTCCCAGATCTTCGACAGACACGCCATCTTCTTCTCTATGCTCCTTATACTGAACCGTGCTTGCTCCAACATCTGGTGATACCCTTTTACTAACAGACTGCCTTGTGAAATGTTTCGATGATCCCACTCCCTGCTTCGATACTTTTTTTGTCTTCGATGCCATTATTTTTGAAAGCGACCTGCAAAAAACAACCGACAAATGAGGTCTAGTGCAACTGCCTCAATGTTCTAAAAGTCTGACATGTATACAAGTGGTCATAACCGATTCTGACAAGCGAGATTTTAAGGCAATCTCGTGTACTGTACGATCCAATAGGATTCCTAAAATATCTGACGCAAGGATTATCATGCCGACTTACTGAATACTCCCTGAAACCCCAAATTTTCCTAGATCTACTTACCAAAGGTGGAAACTTCGTGGGATTTCTATAACTAACTTTCCCAAAATAGCTATGTTCATGCAAAAAGTGCGTAAGAGGAAAACCCTAAAATGACCCTAAGGGATTTCTGTAGCAAATTAGGTGAGGGATATCCTCAATGTGTTTTATGGTATTTTGCTAATCTTTCATTAAGGACTATTTTCCAGAGTTTTAATCATTAGCGAGTAATTCGTTTTTACAAGATTTTAAGTTTTGAAACCACTAAAACAATTTCTGGATGAGATATCTTTGATTTCCAAAGCTTAAATTCCATGGAAACTTCGATCTATAAATATAATGATTTGCTCGTTTTTCCTTAGTATTTAAAGCTCGAGATCTTTAGAAACTTTAGGTTATGGAGCTATTTTTATCCCAAATATGTAAAAAAGGAAAGATTGAGCAATGAAACTCAAAACCCTTAAAGAAAAAGTTTCCAGAAAACCTAGCTACAAAGCACAGGCAGACTAAAGTCTTTTAATCAAACCGTGGTTCTAGCGCCAAACTGTAGAGGTATAACATCTGCATAGAGATTTCATACCTCACAACTATTAGATTAATCCTAGCCTAATGATAGTAAGAAAACAATGTGTTCTATTAATATTATTAACTCCAAGCAAAAGAGATATGAATCAAGCTATGTATTATTAACAATGAGTATAAAGTTCTCTGAGTGATTACACTAAAACTGATCTGAGCTTAAGGACCAGAGGAGATTATTGAAATTATGCTAACCTAGTCTCTCTTAAAGTCTCCCCAAGCTTAACAGAAAATCTAGCCCTTACAATTGAATTCGAGATCACTATTTATAGTGCAAAATACAAAGTGGAACACAGATAATAAGACAAAATACACAATCGTGGGTGTCAGACTTTGTCGAGTATGTCGGCTTACATATCAAAGTGTCATCGAAGTTGGGACTGTAATTCCTTCTTCGATCAGTTCTGTTTTGTTCGCAACCGAGTCTTCGATGGTATACGAATCTTCAAAGTGAAGCTTCTTCTCGATGGTACTATACCTCGAAGTATCTCACCAGTGACGAGTCTTAATTCTTCATTCTGACAACTGATTAGCGCTCTAACTCTTACTATCTCCCTCTTTGGTTCAAGGTCCTTCCTTTACACGTGTACGGTGCTCTTTACTCGATTGGACTACTCAGTGTTGTGATGTGACCTCGATTTATTCAGTGTCTCATGCCCCATCAGTATTATCTTACTTCCAGTCTTCGGATGCTGACACGTGGTTCGATGGAATTATAACCCTACAATGGTACCGCAAGAAACAAGCGGCTATTTTGCAAAGGCAAGATCAAGAGCTTCAAGCACAAGCATATCACCACCAACCATCTTATTCTCAAGGATCACAATCATACCAATCTTCACCTCATTTTTCTCTATCACCTCATTACCATTAATCACCACATATAACTTCTCAAGTACCTAATCAAGAACCTTTTAATCATGCATATCAATCATCTCCTACTCCTTTTACTCAAACACATATGGCGTTTTCTCTATTTCCTCCTTCAAACCAAACACTTCAATCATCAACTCAAGCTATCTAATGTACTAGGCTTGGTATTTATTTATATGGTAATTCTAATTATAAGTTTAGTTTTTATTTAATGTCAATTTTGATTTTCTAAATGTAGTGGATGGATGCCACAACTCTATTATAATCTAATTAAACTTTACTTTAATTGATTTGTCTACAATTCTATAATCGACTTAACATCAACAATTTCATGAATTTCAATAAAAATCGAAACTATAAACCTTAAATACTAAATTACATACCTTTGTTGATTTCGTGGATGAAAATCGAAATTGAAACTTGTAAAAGAACGAACTTTGAGTATAAAAGAAACCCTTCAAAAATTATGGAAGGAATCGACCTCTAACACTGTGAATTCGAAAAGCGGTATGAAAAGACGAGGGTACCGAGTACACCACCAATCTTTTATTTTAGTCCACCTATAAGTCAAACCTTGACCGGTTCCTGTAATCAAGAACTCAAGAACAAGTTATCCTTCAGATCTAATTGATTCACACAAGGGAGTCAACACAAGAATCCAAAAGACTATGTCAACCAACCAAATACGATACTTTAATTATATAAGATGACTCAAATATAATGCGGAAGTAAAGTAAAGTACACACAAGATTTTGTTAACGAGCAAACTACAAGCTCGTAGAAAAACCCCGGGACCTAGTCCAGTTTTGAATACTCTTAAAAATTAAGCCGCCAACACACCTACTCTCAGACTTCGGACTAGCTGGTGCAGACAATATGACCCTAATACGACTATTTGTCACAAAGATTTCCCCTCAGTATTCCTACGCCTCCAACCACAGCAAGGTGGTCACGCACATATACTCCCATACGTAAACAGACGCCCGCTACTGTCTTACGCAATATTTGCCTCACAGCCCGTCGCGAGGACTATCGCTACCCGACCTCCAATCGGACGATTACAACCTTATGGACAACAACCAAATAGCGGCAGGTCAAATATCTAGATGATATCCTTGGTAACTAACAGATATTTCACCGAAGTCTTTTCACACCAAGAGCGAGGTTATTAAGTTTACTTAGGCAATAAACACCTCGAGATATCAATCAAGGTTTCAAAACCTAAACTCTCGAAAGAGCAACCTTGTCGTCCCAGTTGGAATCAAACAGATAATTGTAGCAAGTACGATATGATATGACCGTGAAGAACGATGTACCTGCAAAGAACAAATCCAATAACAACGATCTTGTTCCACTCAATATCTATAGTTTAGGTACACAAACCGAAAGCGGCTTGCTGACAAATCCAGGTTAATAGATAAAGAGTATGTTCTAATCACATCGATCTTGAGTGGCCTTATATCAGAAGAGAAGGACCTTAAATTAAACAAGATCGCAAGGTTGATAGACGTGATAGAACAGAACACAAGTACAACACAAAGAAGGCTAGTAAACATAAACTAGTTTCCCGTAAGAGGTACTTCTAAGCTTCTCGATCCCAAGAGAAGACTTTCACGCAATTCTAGACCGAGAGCAAAAGCTCAAAGGTAACTGAAAAGAAAAGCGACAAACACAAGCTTACAATTTCGAAGAAGAGCTTGGCTAGAGGGATAAAGCTTTCAGGAGAGATACCACTCCTATTTATATTGACTAAGGCTTTAGATTTGAAATGAGGCAACTTAATTTCGGAAATTCCACAAAGCACATTTACATAATAATTCCGAAATTCCCCATTTAGTCTCATAGCATTTAATGAGAACTAATACTCTAGCATTTTACATTTAAGAAAAATATATTCCATAAAGAAAATCTATTTTTGAAAGATGTTATCCAAGAGCAATCAAATCAAATAATATCTTAAGGTATATTTGGATATTTCTTTTAATTCGAAATAATGATCCCTGGGAAAGATCTCAATTCGAAAACGTGTCCTTAATTTCGAAAATCTCCTTAGATATTATTACTTCCAAATGTCGTCACCAGCTTTAATAATGTCGACATTACTTCCTTGGTATTGCTGGGCTAACCAGACGAACCTAGGTGGAAGTGGGATCTGGTTCAACGTGGTTCAACGTTCCGCAAAAACGTATCATAACAAACGTGGACAAAGCCTTGTGTGTTAAGCTTAAGTGAACACATAGGTTCAGACATTCCGAATCACGCAAATAGATATACCATTGGAAGTACGGTGCGAGATTCCACGAGTAACTGGCAAAATGTTTCTCATGAATTCTTGATTGTCACATTAATGATATCCAAGAATTCAAATCAAAACATCAAATGAATAATCAAATGAATATTTGACCGAGTAATAAATCATACGAAGATTTAATCACGTACAATATTGATCCGAAATCATGTGTCTACTAACTAGAGCGACTAAACATAATTCAGATGATGACTCAATCCCACTTAGTTGTACATTGAAGATGAACGAATTCAAAATTCAAACCGAGAATATCAAACTCATTAATTCGTTGAAGCACAAATCAAAAAGATAGAGTTTGAACTTCGAAGATACGCATTCTGAGTCAACCATATTAAGGTTTCGAAACGTACATCTGTTTTGGTAGAAACTAAATTAAGGTTCGGAACCTAAAGTTCATTATATGACCAGATCCATATTAAGGTTCCCAAATCAAGTTTCCACATAGCAAAACCTAAAGCTTGGTTTCGAAATCTAGATTCTGTTTAACAAAACCTTGGTTAAGGTTTCGAAACAAGAAACACATATTAAATTCTTCACAAATGTTTGGTGTCGAACTCGAGAGTCCATGTGGTCGAGAACCGTTTCAGTATCACACCTTTTTAGCCTCGACGCACAAGAATATATTTCCCGGTTCACATAAACCTTTAGGAAACCCCAGGGTCTTTTCGACCTTTTAGAACTCACATGGTCAAGACATATTGGGTCGATTCTCCAGTCATTGTCAGCCACACAAACATAATTACGAATCTGTTATATCTCATTGGTCACCATATTTAAGTTTCGGACCAATAGCTTATGAATGCGAAAACCAGATTAAGGTTTCGAAATCAACGTTTAGTTTTACCAAAACCTACATTGATGTTTTCATAAGTTGAGATACACAAATATGGTTTTGGAATCCAGATCAGTGAGATATGGCATACAAGATGTATACAGAATCAAATGAATGATTCAGAACTTCAGAGTTCAGAGCCAAACCAAGATGTGGTATTCGAATCTCAGAAACAACAGTATTTCGAGTCTACACAACATAAGTGTGAGTCACGCTCTCTCTTACATTGGCTCATACAAATATATGCAATCAATCCGACAGAGCCAGACTAGGTAAAAAGAGACACAATACTGTGATGGATCAAATCTCGTAGTACTACCGAGATAACATCACATTGCTATATCCAACTCGAAAAGGTTTTAGGAAAAACCTGTATATTAACTTAGAGACGGAGAAGAAAAGAAAGCTCTAAGCAATATTGGAACGTCATAACTACAACACTAATACCGCAAGCGGTAAAACGGAGTTATCATAAGACACACTGATCACAAGTGATCCAGTCATGACCTAAAGCTCAAGCTGAGAGTTATGTTTATGTCTTTTGTAGCACAAGTGTAAAAGATAATGGAATCGTGTTATTTAGATTCACTAACCTGTTGAATGATGAAGCCGGATGTCTTCGTTTGATCTTCAGTCTTTCTTCAACTCTTCAACCAGTGATTCTAAATCCTACCAAAATCTTCCACAACCTAAAGCTAACTCTCACATGACTTCACCTAAATGTGTGTTGTTTAGCGGTCGAGTTTTGATCACTAAAGTTGAAAACTAAGCTTGAGATACCAACACTTAGTGAGGTTGACCGAGCCATGCTCTAACACAGTAAAATATGCGTGAGTGGTTTTTGTGTGAGTGAAAATAGAGAGGGAGAAGAAGTGATCTTCTCGCGATCTTTTATGTTTATTTGTAAACGCTAGGATACTATTTAGTCACCCAGGTCAAAGTCAAATCTTCAAGTAGCCAACCCTCTAAAACGTGCGGCTACTGACTAGCCGCCATGTTGCCATGGTAGTTGCCCATTTCAGCCTTGTTTTCTTTTTTACATTATGGGGAAATCAATCACATTTAAGCAACCATATATAGTGCTTTCTCTTATATCACCAATTACACCTACTTAGTGGGGATTACAAGAGTTACAAAATTAACACCATACAGTGGATATTTAAGTGCCTAGTAACTATTAGATGATGGGGTGGTGGTTTATCTCCTTAATATTTATTTCATAAAACTCCCCTAGATGTCCACCACGTAGAAAATATTACCTCATCAAAACCTTTCTAGGAAAACCCTTTGGAAAAAACTATAGCTAAGGAAAAAAAGTGCAACATTGGAAGAAAATGATAAGGCTACCTCATTAAAACCTTGTTAGGAAAACCCAGTGGGAAAAACCGTAGTGAAGGAAAAATATAGTTTTGATAATTTTTCCCGCTCATTACAACACTTCTGTACCTTTAGCTTCACAAATATTTGAGTTGTCGCATGCCAATCTTGTAGACAA
>JAJJMA010194401.1:0-15549 GCA_023529015.1 Papaver nudicaule | reverse complement strand
TATAGTGATCTCGAAGGATCGAAGATTAGTTCTCTTAGCATTTAGATTACTAAGTGACCAATGCCTAAGTAGAATGTGGGAATAGACCTAGTTCTTGAATTACACCTGAACAACGTACGCGTTCATGAACGCGTTCATATGCTGGAAGGGAAATTCCTGAACTTAGCAGTTTCTCATGAACGCGTTCATATAAGAGTTCAGAAATTCCTGAACTCGGAGAAACTATACATGTACGCGTTCATATAAACCATGGTCTAAAACTTCAAATTGAGGTTTTCCCTTTTGTGATCGGATTTCCGAACTCGTTCACATGGACTCCTTACCATGGACAACTTGCTTAGCCATTTTCTATCCTTCGATTAGGTCAAGGTGAGTCTTCTCACGACCTTTAGGTTTTTAACCAACGGGTTATAAGAAGATTGAGTTGGACCACAATGCAAGCCCTTGGACTTTTATAAGTTCGGAAACTTGCTTGAGCCTCACTCAAGGTTGCTTAACTTTAAAGCAAAGCCCCCCTTGATGATCAATATAAATAGATGCCTTCTGCAAGATACAACTTCAATCCTCTACACATCTGTGTATCCTTGCATAAGGGTTGGTCGTAATCTCAAAGTCCTTTTCTTGGACTACAACTATTTGAAAGACTTCACTTGAGGCTCGTGAAGCACATGTCGAAATTAATATTTCTAATCATGTATCTTAGGTCGATTGATTTGTTTATCAGATTCAATAAAAAATGACCAAAGATTTGATAGAAGCTTCGTAAGGCTGCACTCGGTGTTTTAAGTCCTACAAGCTCCGTAACGCAATACACGAACTAAGTATTATACTAAGTTCGTCACGCGTTACGAGGTAAAACTGTTTAGGCCAGATCAATAAGCCCTAATCAGAATATCTTTCCATTTACCTTGACTTTAAGTCTAAAGGAAATATTCAATTATCATATCAGTGTTGAAAGACATTAGAGTACTAGTGTTTTACTTTTTGAATTCTTTAGGTTTAGGTTTCTTTATTTATTTTTCAATAGGTGACATGGTCAATGGGTTCGCCAAGTTTTATGGGTCAACTTATTAATTGATTGACCTTTACAAGTACATATTGAACAATACATTTAGGGTATACTATACATTATAATGGTCAACCAATTGTAAAAATAAAATAAAACATAAAGTACTTGTTTCCTTGTGTGAGTGTAAAATACAAGAGGCATCCTCCTCATACTCATTTTTTTAATACGAGTGGGTCTTTGCCTTGTGTGAGTGTAAAATATCCATAAACACTTTATACTCGACAGTCATTAGATCTATTAGCCTAAACTTAGGTCTTATTTTTATTATATGGTGCTCACATTACTACAAAGAAAGTAAGAACAATATCGAGACAGATTAAGACTAATAGTAACAAGATAACGAATTAATCATAACTATAACTTGCATTTCTTTGGACAATAATACATGGAGATGATGCTTAGAGGTTTGAGGAGATACTAACCTAATCTCTCTCTCACGACCCAAGATTACACCAAAATTCTAACCCTTACAAAGGATTCCGAGCTCTCCTTATATAGGCCGAGTCGAAAGTGGATTATTGCTAATAAGACAAAGTATTCAATCGTGGGGATGTCAGAGTCTGTCGAGTAAGTCGGTGTCTTCGGGGTGTCTTCCCGCAGCTATCCTCGATACTCTTGCATTATTCCCTTCGAACAATTTATTCAATGGATACGTGCATTCTCTCTCGAGCGTTCACCCTATGATTCCTTTCTGACTGTCCTCCACCGAGCGCACGCCTTCCCAAATATTTGACTATGACAACTCACTGGTGTACGAGATCCTCTCGAGTTTTATTTCCTACTTCGATGTTGTACTTCTTTCTTTGCTCCTCTCTTCCGATATTAACAAGTGTCCTGATGGTATTTTACCCTCTACATGCCTAGTATCAGATTTTACAATGGAATGTAGTTGAGACAGAACCTACCCTACTAGCAATTCAGTTGCAGTCGTAAAGACTTGATTCCCATAGTTGATATCTTTACATGCCTAAGAGTTGCTTCAGCCGCTGTTAATACTTTATATAGCTTGTCCTCCTCCAACAGGATGCAAACGATGATTCCTCTTTTGGAATCTCAATCAAAACTGCGACGAGAGTTAACTTATCTCCTGAGCTTATTTCTGCCAATAACTGCGACAGGAGGCGGATTATTGTTTCCGGCGAGCAGTTGGGTGCCGGACTTCCCATTCCTCTGTATAATCCAAAGAACCCCCTGTTTTACGAGATTTATTCCAAGATTTTTCCTCCTTGTGGCGTAATGCAGTTAATGGGAACTCCATTCGAGTAATTCGCGAATGTGTAGCTCGTTTGGAGGGTATATCATATTATTATGATAAACTTCCTGAAGATCCAGAACATTCTACAAGCTTATGGACCGCCATTAATTTCTTTAAGCACTATATGGTAGAAAAAAATTTGATCAAGGAAGTTGCTCCTTGGAGTGTAAGTCTCGGCAAGGTACCCAATTCCGAACATGTCCTCGGCGATGTAGATCCTTCCAGATCTAATACAAACACGCTTTTTTGTCACTCCAGCGATGAAGTGTGGTTCTCGAAGCCAATGCTTATCGAGGGCCCAATTTTCTTTGGTTATGTCGATGAGGAGAATAGGATCGAGCGAACAGGCTTTGAAGATGGCCATGATTTTCCTATTGTCGAATTCTACAAGATACACTTCTCCGAGGAGGAGCGAACAAAATCCCAGGACAAGATCGCTGCTTATAAAGCGAAGGTATTAAAAGATATTTTTTCTTTTAGACGTCCCTACTGATCTATTTATCCTCCTTTATACCATTTACTTTTGCAGAAAGAGGAGCAAGAGAGGTAGAAAAAACTACAAGGCCAAAGGCGAGTTGATGATTTGAAAAAGAGGAAGAGGCCATATAAGTCGACTACTGCTGGAAAGGGGGCAAGTGGTCAGGTGATAAACACAACCTGCCTCAGTTATGCTATGGGTATGAATACCTGCCTCTGTTTTGAACCTGGCAAATTGGCTACTTTTCAGCTGAGCGAGGTGATTACTGGTAGTGAAGGCAGTATGGAGTACTCTATATGTGACCCCTATCGCAAGAAGGTTGCCACTGGAGGCTTGGGTAAGGAGATTGTAAAGACGGTTGCTTCGAAGTTAGTGAGTTCGAGGAGGTACACCACGAGGTCTGCTACTAGAGGAGTGGACGAGCCTTCGAATGTTTCTGTCGAGGATGTGGATGACGAAGAAAACGAAGAGTACGAGGATGTTCAGTCTTTGAAGAAGGGAAAGAAGGGTCCTTTTCGCGAACAGCCTCCCCAAAGTTCTGCGCCGAAGCCATCTCGTAGCGATGTTGTGCTGACCAAAGAACCTACTGCCTCTGCTTTCCTTAATGGCACTGCTGCTGATTTTGAATCCGGCCTTCACCAATCTGGCATGAGGTTGGATATGTACGGTTCGAATGATCATTTGGTTGGTGGTTCTTTAGATCAACAATCTCTGCCTTCTTAGGGTGGACCATCATCTCCAACAAGCTTTCTGCATAGACCGTATTCTGAGGAGGAGATTCAACGGTTCATGGAGCGGTGTTCTCTTCCTGGTCCTTACGTCGAAGATATTGCCAATCATCTGAAAGCGTACGCCAAAGATTCTCATAATCGTCATCTCGACTCCTCTCTTACCACATTTATTTCACAGTTTTTTTCTGGTGTTTGGAGCACAAAGACCCTTGGCTCAGCGTGTACGAAGCACCAAGCGTTCCTCGAGGCTGTAAGCATATCTCCCTGGGTTGTTATAAGTTTTTGTCGTTTGCTTGCTTAGTTGTGTATTGTTTGCTGTGACAGAATTATCATCATGGGATGTACTTGCCGGAATTGTCTCGATCTCAAGAGAATGAGATTATCCGTCTTGACAAGGAGTTGCTGAGTTTGCAGCAGGTAATCTTTCGAAAGATCTTGAGAAGAGCAGGGGTAAGATAGTGCTTGGCCATTTTCTTCAAATTCTTGTTGTTGAAGTACTTCAATTGACGTTTTTATTTGCCTGCGATCAGGTGATGTGATAGACTTGGGGAAGCAGCTCGAAAATATTGCTGGTGAACGAGACTCCCTTTCTGGAAACCTGAAAGCTCAGCGCAAACTGGCTTCAAAGCTGGATACTTAGCTGAAGAATAAAGAAAATGAGCTTGGGTTGCTACAGAAGGTTCGGGATGATAAAGATGGTGAGATTACGCTTCTTAAGGAGAAGATTGTATCGCTGCATATTGATAGAGAGTCTGAACGGAAAACTTTGTTCAGTCATATGCATGTTCGTGACCTGCTCAGGAAATTCGGAATGCGACCTCCCTTTTATCGTAATGGTATGAATGATCCTAATGCGTCGGTGGAGTCTGATAAGGAACTGATTTCTGCTCAGGAGGTTCAGGATATAGTAACACAGTTGTTGGAAGAGAAAGATGATATTGAAGAAGTTGAGGAAGAAGATAATGGAGAGGTTATTTCTAATGATGATGATGGTGAGGATGAGGATATGGGAGAGGAGGACAATTTGGTGGAGGAGTCTGGTGGAGAGCATCCAATTGTGGGAGAAAGGGTGGTAGAAGTGCATACAATAGGGGGCGAGAAGCAAAGTGAAGGAAATGGTGGTGCCATGGAGAAAGAGAAAGGGAATCAAGGTGAAAATATTTACACCGAGGAGTCTACTAAGGAACCTTCAAAGGATTATGTCGAAACTTCTGGTAATGGAGCTAGTAAAGGTGCCGAAGCTGAAGATCAAGTTGTTAAAACTGGTGCTGAACGTGCTCCCGAAGTTGTTGATACTGGTGCTAAGGGTGGTACTAAATCTATTAATCAGGTTGTTATGCATGACGCCGAGGATGTCCCAAAAATAGATGATGCCGAAGTTAAGAAGGTTGTTGAAGATACTGCATAGGAGATGCTACATTCCTTCTGTTATCTTTTTGTACTTTCGCCCTTCTTGTCTGTGTTACAGATAGTTTGCATTTCTTTTTGTTGGGTTTCTTGTTTCCTTGTAAATTATGTATATGGAGCGTTTTTTTCTCCTTTTTCGTAATGAAGCTGTTTGTTCGAAACTTATTTTTCTTTGGTATATACTGTTTATCGAGCAACTCGTGATCAAGCACGAAGTTTACCTTACAATATTCTAAGCTCTTAAGGATACTTGAGGCGCAACTCCGGGGCTTACTTCGATGTGGGAGATAGTAAACCAAGCTAGTGGGGGCTTACGGATCACCCTTCCCAAAGGCTTTTAGCTACTTGCCTGTTTTAAAGCAAACACTGGCAATCGAGGCCATAAGTACCCGTTTTGCCTCAGTTTATTGGGTGGATATCGAGGATACTAGGTATCCTCCTAGAGAACATGGTGGTGTTCTAATTGAAAAAGCGGTAATACCGAGATACACCACCAACTTTTAGTTTTCGTGAACCTAGTTGATTATGGTTGTTTAAACGATCTCACAAATCAATATTCAAACAACAACCTGAGTATAGTTCAGAGAACCGAACCCTAACAAGAACGTAGTTCTCGTAGATCTCAATAGAGACAGATTCACTCAAAGGTTATGAATCAACAAACTTGCAATTACTTCTATTATATAGATCAGAGACAATATAATGCGGAAGGGAAAAATAATACAAGACACCAGAATTTTGTTAACGAGGAAACTGCAAACCTAGCAGAAAAACCCCGGGACCTCGTCCAGATGTGAACACCCTTAGTATAAACGGTATACAAACGCTAGCCTTCGGACTGGACTGTATCGAGACTGAATTCACCCTACAAGCAATTCAGCTACCAATGTGCTCCTACGTCTCTTGGCTCCCGCAGTAGCCTACGTACTTGATTCCCCTAGCTGACGTCCTTTAATTACAGGCCTAGGAGTTGCTCCACTTCCCTTCGTGAAGACTAGCGCTACCCTGCCTCTAACAGGACACCTAAAAGTATCCAAGTGATTAAACGAGAATACGATTGTGATTTCCTTTAGACTTAAAGTCAAGGTTAATGGAAATCGATATGTTGAATAGGGCTTATTGATCTAGACTAAACAACTTTACCTCCTAATGCGTGACGAACTTAGTATGAAACCTAGTTCGTGAATTACATTTGGGAACTTCCAGGGTTTACGATACAAGATCTACCTTACGAAGTTTCTATTAAATCTTGGTCGTGATAAGATTGAAAGAATTCAATCGACCCAAGATACAAGATGGAATTTTACTTCCGACCTGTGCTTCACGATCCTCAAGTGAAGTCTTTTCAATAGTCGTAGTCCTACAAAGGACTTCGAGATGACGACCAAGGATACACAGATGTGTAGAGGATTAAGATTGTATCTTGCAGAAGGTCGTCTATTTATAGTGATCACCAAGGGAGGCTTTGCTTAAAGTTTAAGCAACCTTGAGTAGGGCTCAAGCAAGTTCCGGAACTAGGAAAGTCCATAGCTTGAATACCCATTCTCAATCTTCTAAGAACTATGGACTAAGTCAAAAGTTAAAGAAGACTCAACCTTGTTCGAAGGTTCGCGACTTCTGGTCAATGCTTGTTTGGACATCGCTTTGCGACTTCTGGTCCAAATACTTAGTTTGAACATCGCTTGGATTAAGTTGTTGAATTCCATGGGCCAAGACACGATAAGTCCGAGAACAAATTATGTCTAGACCGAAAACTTCAAGATATGAAAGTTGGAAGTTTTCGCATGGCTTATGTGAACGCGTTCATGAACGCGTACACAGAGCGCAGTCCTTCGAGTTCAGGAGAATTCAGGAGAATTCTTAAACTTGTATGTACGCGTTCATGAACACGTTCATACAGACTAAGCTCGTTCTCTGAAATCCCATAGGTGATAATATGTTACCTGTACGCGTTCATGTACGCGTTCACCGTTGGGGTTGTTTTTCAAGAGACAACTCAACATACTCTACATATACAAAATATCACAAGAGTGACAAATGCAAAGGCGAAAATCCTAGAATACCTTCGGATCATATAAACAACATCATAGACTATTGGTATGATAGAAATGGTAAAAACGATACGGAAATGGAATACCTTTCAAACCTTCAGCGAGGACGTTATGATTTATCAAGTAGTAAGCTTCGGTCTTCGTCTTCATCAGTCTTCGTCTCGATTACCTAGAACTATCCTAGTTCGAGATGTAGAGTAAACTTATCAAGGATTATGTTTTTGTCTCATAAACTTGACAACTGACTTGAGATAACAACACCAGTGGGTTCAACCGAGCAATGCTCTAACACTAATAATCCATATATCCCAAGTAAAGTAGGGAACTTATGGTGGGTAGCTGATATGCTTTGCCTCGATAATAAAGTAGCACAATGGGGGAGTGCCAGTCAAGGATGGAGCTTAGACATAGTACTATTCTCCTATCGCGACCTAGAATTCGACCCGTCTGTTTCTCGGTAGCCCCTCCTCGAGGCTATGTTATGATTTTTTAGAGGAGGTCCCTTGGCTGCGTAACTTGCTTGCCCTTCCCGTGAATGGAAGCAAGTTAGCTGCCTCGGGGTTCCATCCACCTTTAAAGGTAGATGTTAATCCCATTTATCGTCCCCTCAACTCCTCAAAAGAGAGGTCCTCATGGTTGTATGGTAGTGGGTCCAAATGCGTCATTAGCTTATATAGCTTATGTGCAAAGTACCCACCGCTAACGGGGTGTCTTGTGGGTAGAGGATTGTGTCATATAGCTCGTAGGGCCCTTACGGCTTATATGGACATCAGCTTTGTGCCTGCTATTCGAGGTCTTTTTATTTTTGGCATCTGGGCCTTGGCGTTAAGGCCTTTTGATTGCGTCAAGGCACTAGGGGAGATATGGCGTCATGGCTTGTTCGTTCTTACGGCATCGAAGCCTTAGGAGATGTGCCTAATCAGGTAGGACTTTTGCTTATCCACATATGATCTGGAGTTTGAGTCGAGTAACAGCGTTACCAATTGAAAATAATTCTTTATTTGAAGATATATAGCGAGGTACATCATTTTTACATATAGTATTTTCTTATATTTCGCATTCCATGCATTGCCAAGCCCCGTTACGTCTTTTTCGTCGATTAACTTGTATGCGCCTTTTCCCGCTACTTGCTTTACTTTAAAAGGCCCTTCCCAAATTGGTTCCAGTTTCCTGCATTTCCCTTTTGGTAAGGTGGGATTTCTCGCAACACCAGCTCGTCAGGCTGGAATTCCCTTTTGATGACTTTTTTGTTGTATCCTCGAGCTAGCCCCTGCTGATAGCTGATGATGTGTTGTCGAGCGTCTTCTCTGGATTCTTCGAGGTCATCTAGCTTGGCATATATTAAGTCGGCTATGAGGTTTTGCTCCCATGACTTGTATTTATCTGTTGGTATCATTACTTTGGTAGGGAGCACTGCCTCTGTCCCATATGTTAGATGAAACAGAGTCATTCCTGTTGCAGACCTTCGAGATGTTCAAAATGCCCATAGTATGTTGTGCAGGTGTTCACACCATTGTTTTTTGTGGGGTAGGACTCCTTTTTTCAATTTATCTCCTATTGTTTTATTTGTTGCCTCCGCCTGGCCGTTTCTTTGCGGATATATTGGAGTTAAAGTTCCTAACCTTACGTTGTATTGATTTAGCAATTCACTAACATCAACGCTTATAAATTCTTGAGCATTATCCGAGACTATTTCGCCAGGGACTCCAAATCGATAAAATATATTTTTCCAAAAGAAGGTGAACACATCTCGGCCTGTGTGACTTTTTAGAGCTTTAGCCTCGATCCATTTTGAGAAGTAATATGTTGCCATGATAATGTACTTCCTTTGCCCTGTTCCCGGAATGAATGGGCCGACAATTTCTACTCCCCATTTGGCGAAGGGCCATGGGCTTAGTACTGAATTTAAGTTTGTTGCAGGCGCATGAATTCTCTTGGCGAATCTTTAGCAAGGGTCGCACCTCCGAGATATGTCTTTTGCATCGGCCTGCATGTACGACCAATAATACCCTTGAGCCTTGGTTCTCTGAGTGAGGGCTCTTTCCCCACTATGTGTTCCTGCTTCGTCGCTGTGTAGTTCCGTCATTAGTACAACACCATCTACTCGATGAACACATCTTAGTAGGGGACCTAGGAATGATTGTCTGTATAAGACTCCATCTAAGATTTTATAATTTGCTGATCTGCTTATTACTTTATGTGCTTCAAGTGGGATGCTTGGCAATTCCTTGGTCTCCAAGTATTTTCTTATGGGCGCTCTCCAATCTTCGTCTTCGTCCTGGATTGTCATTACGAGCTCCTCCCCCATGTCTGCCATGAATGATTTCGTTACTCTTCCTATCTCGAAAGAGATGACGTCTTGGTCCGTTATTTTTGAGGCAATAAATGCCAGAGCGTCCGCATGCCTGTTATCTTTCCTGCATATGTGCCGAATTTTTAGATGTGGGATCTTTGCCATGAGTCTCCTCGCCAATTTCTTGTATTTTGATAGTGAATCGTTTGATTGGTAGCTGCCATCAAATTGTCGTACTACAAGTTGAGAGTCTGTAGTTATCCGCGCTTTTTGGATTTCCATTTCTATCATATATTTATTAGTGTGGATCATTGCTTCATATTCCGTTTCGTTATTTGTTGCTTCGAATTCCAATCGAAGTGCATATACATTTCTATTTCCTTCTGGCGAAGTGAATACTACTCCAACTCCTCGACCATCGCCATTTACCGACCCATCGATGAATATTTCCCAACGTCGAGAATGACATTGCTCGAGGAGGTCCGGTGGTCCATCTTCATCCTCGATCCCCAGTATTGGCTCTTCTTCGTAATCTTCTTCGAATGGAAATTCCGCTAAGAAGTCTGCGATGATTTGTGATTTCAATGACGTTCGAATTTCGTAAACCACATCATACTGGCCTATTTGGGAATTCCATTTTGCAATTCTCCCGGCCGCCTGCATGTTTTTAAGAATATATTCAATTGGTGTTTTGGTTAGTACAATGATTTTATGAGCCTGGAAGTACGTCCAAAGATTTTGGGTTGCTACCACCAATGCAAGTATGAGCTGTTCCAGCTTGGTGTAGTTTTTCTCGGCTTGAAAGAGTGTCCTGCTAATATAGTATACCGGCCTTTCTTCTCCTCTGGTGATTACAAGTACTACGCTGATGGCATCCGAGTTGGCTGCAATGTAGAGTCTCAAATCTTCATTTCTTTCCGGACACTGCAGGGCTGGCAAGCTTGCTAAGTAATTTTTGATTCCTTGGAATGCAGCCTCCCTCTCATCTGTCCATACGAATTTCCCCCCCTTTTTTCGGAATGCTAAAGAAATTTTCGCATCTATCCGATGATCGAGCAATGAATCTACTAAGGGTTGCCAGACTTATGTTTAGTGCTTGTACGTCTTTTATGGTTGTTGGTGATGGCATTTCTCGGATTTCTTGCACCTTCGATGGATCCGCCTCGATGCCAGTTTTTGTGACGACGTAACCCAAGAACTTCCCCGAGGTAACTCCGAAGATGCATTTTGCTGGATTGATTTTCATAATGATTTGGCGCATGTTTTTCAGTATCTCTCGGAGATCTCCAACGTGAGTTTCTGCCTTCTTGTTTTTTACTAACATGTCGTCTACGTACGCTTCCACAGTCTTCTTCATCCAGGGACGAAAGATATTCTCCATTGCTTTCTGATAAGTAGCACCGGCATTCTTTAGTCCAAACGACATTCTTGTGTAACAGTATAACCCGTTGGATATTAAGAATGTCGTGTGTTTTTGATCTTCTTCTGCTAGGGGAATTTGATTATAACTAGAGTAGTCGTCCATGAAGCTTAATAATTCATGACCGGTTGTTGCATCCACCATTTGATCTATGCTTGGGAGTGGGTGTGGGTCCTTGGGACATGCCTTGTTCAAATTGCTGAAATCTATGCAGACCACACTCCCTTGTTTTTCTTTGGAACGATGACCATGTTCGAGATCCAATCTGCATACTATATTCTTTTGATAATTCCTGTGGCCATCATCTTGTTGAGCTCAGATTCTACTGCTTCCTGGTACACATCTGCTAGCTTTCTTGGTCTCTGCTTGAAGGTCTGCACCGAAGGGTTTATATCTAAATGATGACATGCTAAACTAGGGTCTAAACCCGGCATCTCACTCATCCTCCAGGCGAATACATTCACGTATTCTTTTAGTAAGCTTTCCAACTCCGCACGCTATTCCTGTCCCATTAATGTTCCAATTTTCACGATTTTTGGCTCCTCGCTAGTTCCAATATTTATGTCCTCGGTAGGTTCCGTCGGGGTAAAGTTTGATGTTTCCTCGTTCATTGCACTGGGATCCTTCGGAGCTTCCTTCGTAATTGCTCCCTTGTCTCCTTTGATTACTTGATTGATTTCCTTGTCGATCATCTGCGCCTTTTTGTTGTTTGTACCGCTCCCTTCGATTGCGTCTTGCATATCTTCGTTGTTCGATGTCCTTCTCGTGACATGCTTGTGACTCCATGATTTCGCCTTTGATTTCACCTATACCCGTAGGAGTTGGGAATCCAAGTTTTTGATGTAGTGTAGAGGGTACTCCCAAGATCCCGTGCAGCCATGGCAGTCCCAAGATTGCATTGTATGGTGACTCGATGTCTAGGACACAAAGTGTGGTTTGCAATTTCATCGAGCTTACGTAAATGGGTAATGAGACGTCACCCTTTGGCTTCGAAGCTCTTCCGTTGAATCCGTAGATTGTATAGTCCGATGCCATCAGCGAGATGTTTTAGAAGAATTTCCTGTATGCCATTCCGAAGAGGACGTCGACAGAACTCCCTGGATCAATCAATATCTTTGTCAATGAGACTCCGTTTACGCTTGCAGTTATTACTAGGAGGGTGTTGCTCGAGCCATCCTCAGGAAGATCATCTACCGAGTAAAATATCGTCTCCAAATGCCATGGTTCGAATTTCCTTGTTTCTACAACAATCATTATTTCGTTACCATCTCTATCTCTCTTGTGAATCCTTCCAGTTATGTTACTTCGTGAGCTGATGCTTTTCCTCAAATGAACCATTGAGTTGCAATGGGCGCTTCAGAGCAAAATTTCGTCTTGCGATTTCATTTTGATGAGCTGCTTTGGCATCCTTCTCTCGTGAAAGCGACCCTGCAAGACGCAACCGAAAATTGGGGTCCACAATTATCATTGTGTCCTAGTGGTCTGACATGTACGATACCCCTAACTATATTAGGCTTGTATGGTTATTTTGATTATTTTCTTTTTTGACAAAAACCTTTTTGTACTTCTTTTGGTGATGTCTTACCAGAGAAATGTGTTTTGTGCTTGATTATATCTCTGCGTTTCAAAGCTTAGGTTCTTTGAAGAAACATCAATCTTATCATATTGGTGATTTTCTCAAAAACCCTTGAGCGTGCTAAAGCTTTTAAGATCTTTAGACACCCAAGGTGGTGGAGCTCATAATAAAAATATGGTTTAAAGAAAATCTTGAAAACCCTAGAAAAAAATTCCCCAAAGAATTTGAAAACCATAAAATCAAAGGCAAACCCTTAGTTGTTTTAATCAGTCTCTGTTTCTAGCGCCAAACTGTGTGAGTATAAAATCTGCATAAACACTTTATACTCGACATCCATTAGATCAATTAGCCTGAACTTAGGTCTTAATTGTATTATATGGTGCTGATATTACTACGAAGAAAGTAAGAACAGTATCGAGACGGATTAAGACTAACAGTAACAAGATAACAAATTAATCATAACTATAACTTGCATTTCTTTGGACAATAATACATGGAGATGATGCTTAGAGGTTTGAGGAGATGCTAACCTAATCTCTCTCTCATGACCCAAGATTACACCAAAATTCCAACCCTTACAAAGGATTCTGAGCTCGCCTTATATAGGCCGAGTCGAAAGTGGATTACAGCTAATAAGACAAAGTATTCAATCGTGGGGATGTCAGAGTCTGTCGAGTAAGTCGGTGTCTTCGGGGTGTCTTCCCGAAGCTATCTTCGGTACTCTTGCATTCGAACCATTTATTCAATGAATACGTGCCTTCTCTCTCGAGCGTTCACCCTATGATTCCTTTCTGACTGTCCTCCACCGAGGGCACACCTTCCCAGATATTTGACTATGATAACTCACTGGTGTACGAGATCCTCTCAAGTTTGATTTCCTACTCCGCTGTTGTTCTTCCTTCTTTGCTCCTCTCTTCCGATCTTGACACGTGTCCTGATGGTATTTTACCCTCTACATGCCTAGTATCAGATTTTACAATGGAATGTAGTTGAGACGGAACCTACCCTACTAGCAATTCAGTTACAGTCATAAAGACTTGATTCCCATAGTTGATGTCTTTACATGCCTAAGAGTTGCTTCAGCCGCTGTTAATACTTTATATAGCTTGTCCGCCTCCAACATGATGCAAACGATGATTCCTCTTTTAGAATCTCAATCAAGGTGAATGAATTCTAGAACTTTAGATCGAAACCACTATTTCTTTCTCTTTTGTCTAAGATATTATACCTTTAACACTTATAGGAATACCTAGATCAAAACTACTACCTAACAACATCGATCTAAAATTCTAGAGGTCTATCTTGTAGAATTTACTAAGGTCTTATGAGCACACAACGCTTAAGAGGAATTATATTCATGGCAATAATACTTATGTTTTCAATTTTGATAATGAAGAAGATAGAAGAGTTGCTCTTGAACAGTTAACCTTCTACATATGTAACATTCTGTTCATAGTTAGGCCCTGATGTCTTTTGGTTAAGTAGTCAATTGCTGATATGAAGAAAATTCTGGTATACATATTGCTTTATAATATCCCACTTCATCTTTGGAACAAGTTAAGCTTTCATTAGTACCTTTTGTGGCAACCTATATATTGATGATGGATGATTTTACAAAGAAGAAGACAAGGCTTTTATATGCTAGAGTCTGTGTTCAAATTGACTTTGATTGCGTGTTTCCTAGTCAAATCCCCTATAGATTGGTGGGGTTCGTATTGATATGCCTGTGGAGTGTCAATAGAAACCATAAAAGTGCACAAAGTGTTCTCCTTTGGTCTCACCATTAGCTCCTGCTCTATATCAAAAATAAGAAAAAATATCATTGAACTCTAAAGAAGACACAACTTATCTCTAAAGATATGAAAAAAAATACTAATAAGAATTTCGACAGTGTAGGAATTGTTGAAGAATCAAGTCCTTTGAACAAAGATAACATTGTAGTGAACATTGATGTAGATAATAGTGATAAATCTCAGGAAGATTTTGTTCGGGCTGGTGAAGTGGAGATAACTGAAAATACTGCACAACCTGCAGAGATCCTTTGGACCTATGCAAAAAGGAACAAGAAATCAGTCAAGAAGAATGGTACTTTGAAACCAGTAGCAACAAGTCTTTTGAATCCATTTAACATTATTTTTGAAGATAAATAATTATTCGAACAAGGTCTAACGAGAGGTTCAAGTCCTAACAGGGAAGATGAATGCAATGATTCCAGTTGAAGAAACAATAGAAGCTTGTGATGAAGATAATGGTGTAGATAGTTTTATCGCCATTGTGGAGAAAGGTGAGTCTGGGGAAAATTCAGCTAGTAAAATGAAAGCCGTTGGAGGAAGTCTCTAGATATAAACCTATGACTAAAGAACAAATATGGATATGCTTATGAAGTTAAGTTCTTCTCTTACGCTTTATCGCGGAGGTAAAGAGGCGGAAGTGAAAAGCAATGGGGAAATGAATTGGGTCCTAATAATGAGGAATTGGGAAGAGTAAAAAAGATTCCTATGCCAAAAAAGAAGTTTAGGGACTGAGGTCTTGCTTCTTGTCTTTCTTTAGATCTGTGTATTTCTTGCGACTTTTGTTTTGAGATGACTTATAAACTCTTTTTGTTGTGTCTAGACGCCTCCTTTCTTTTTGTTATACTAAAAAAAAAGGTGAAATAATTGGTACATGAGTCATGACAAATCATGTTGATTTTACCAGTGGACAAGGAGAAATTTAGAGCTGAGAGTTGTAAAATGAGAAATTGGGTCATATGGACCTGGCCGCGAGCGGCCAGGTCCTAGAAGACGGCTAAACTATCATATTGTTTATTAAGACATTGGGACACGTCATACTATCATAACTAAATTACCCCTGCAACTTTCTTTAAGAATGAAAATCATCTTCATCGATAACCCTAGTTTTCGCAGTCGACAATATCGCCTCCAGTTCCACCTCCACGACTACAAAAACGCCGACACTGTCATCGACGGTGCTACCTTTCTCCTCCATCTCCATATCCACCACCACGAACACCAACCCAACTGTGACGACATCATCTCTTCTTCCACCATTTCTTTCTCCACCACCACCACAAACAACAATATCAGCGTTGACGACATCATTTTTCAAACACCACTATCATCGGAACCTTCAACACCACCACCATCAACTGTGATTTGTTTCCTTATGCCGTAGTTTAATTAAAATTTCTCAAATTCCACAAACTAAGAAAATTGGAGTTCATGTATAAATCAATTTCACAAGATGGGAAATGAAGAAACATGCTCAAA
>JAJJMA010194349.1:0-15307 GCA_023529015.1 Papaver nudicaule | reverse complement strand
TTTTTTTTTTTTTTTTTTTTTTTTTTTTTTTTTTTTTTTTTTTTTTTCCAGATCAAAATTTTAGGTGATTGCTATACGAGTACCAAGAAGAGCTAGACTTGATACATATATGCATAACCAAAATGTCTAAACTCATGTACCGATCAGAAATTTCGGGCAGACAGATTACGTATGAGCCGTTAAATTGAATAATAAAAACAAATCAACGATGGTAATTTCACCCTATGATAAACGGGCAGATCTCAAAGGCCTTATAAGAAGAATAGTTGTCTTCAATTCTCTATATTCCTCCGTACTCGAAAAAAGAGATCCAAATCCTAACCCTAAGAAGTCAACATCAACCGACACACATCTCTAATGTTCTTCCTCATTATCCAAAAACACGGAATGCATGGCCATCAACAACAATAGGCCCTCACAATGATATTTTCTCTCAAAAAAATAACATATCCTAGTCATGAATCACCGTCAAATTTCCCGATCAACAACACCAACAATGTCAATGAAGAGATATAAATAACCTGCATCAAAATTTCTAAAGCGATTACTTGCTTAATATTTATACAATGAGATCTACGTAGTCTCTACTGAAAATGGAGTTGCTTACTTATTAATTTTAACCTGAGGATTGCAGTGAGTACGGACAGACTAGGAGGGGCAACCAAAGTATCACTTTCATTAGTGTTTTGTATGTTATTAAAGAAAATCTCATTTGCAATGTCTGCCAGAGTTGTAACAATAGTCGATTCAGTTAGTATGTGAAATGCATCTTTGATTATTAATCACCCTACGTTAATTTTTCATGTTTTTAGTTGCAAGAGTATGAGTTCATTCATGGTTTGTTGGAGTTTAGTTCATTGTTATTAGAAATGCTTAATGTTCAGTAATAAAGTATCCTCTGGACTCGATTGGGAAAAATAGAATTGGGATCGATAAGGAATTAAAATTTGTCCTAGTCACTTAGTAGAACTAGCAAACAGGAATGGTGTGGAATAATGTTTCAATTTGGAGGGTTTAGATCTATTTTTAGAACCTGTTCTCTGCTACCAGTGTGAAACTCAGCTCTCAAAAGATTGGTATTCCTATATAAATACCACCATACTTGAGGAATAATTGTTCAAGTATTTTCTCTGCTATTCTACCTCTAAGATGGAGAAGTATAGTTGTGCCAAAGGCTCTGAAGAGATAGAAAGGGAAGAAGAGACTCTGAAGGAAGAGAAAGAATGTCTTGCTTTTCATGATCGTCAGCTTTTCTGAAGGAAGAGAAAGAATGTCTTGCCTTTGATGCTTACGAATATGAAAAACTGGATCAGAATGTTCAGATTTCATCTGCCATCGTCTTTCGATTCTTTATAGATTATGAAGCCATGAAAAACAACACAATGGCTACTAAAAGAAAGAATGCATTGCTCATGTCCCAGTTGGAAGCAGTACAGAATGAGCTTGCTCTCATGAAAAGACATATCAAGAAACTTGCTGACAACAAGTGTTGTGAAGTCAGTAATGCCAAAACTAATGGCTAGTCTTCCAGTAGCAATCCTAAATAAAGTTGCAAGACAACAACTTTTTTTTAGATTTATCTTTCTTAGTAGATTAGATTAGTTGATTCCTTGTGAGAACTTGTTCTTACTTTTGCCTAAGGAATATAAACTATATCTAGAAGTAGTTTGCCTTTTCATGTTTTTTAGAGTTTTTTCAAGCATGTACTACTTTATTTCATTAATAAAAGTTCTTTTTAGATGATTATTAATGATGTTTGCAATACTTGATTTGTCTACCTCAATCTTATTGCAACACATACCTTTTTCCCATTACCTCGGTAGTGATGTAAAGTTGTGTCTATTACAAAAGTTATGCTTTTTCTCATGATCAAGAAACTTTTGATTGTATGATTTTTAGGGTTTTCACAAACTCAGAATCATATACTCTTTTCCAAAAATTTGGCTAAGGGAAAAAGATTGTAAACAAAGCAAAACTGGGTAACATTAAATTGTTTCTGTCCATGTTAGACTTTGTAAGTTGTTCTTTATTGAATAACACCACATGGGGGAGAGTTCTTAATTTGAACGTGCGCTTAATAACAAATCTTTTTGGGGAGCGTGGTTGTGGAATATTAGGAGAAAAGTGTATCTATATTTCTCCAAAAGATGAGAACTCAGTAATCTTCGTTCGGATTTCCTAGTCATACCATCTTAAACTTGGTATGTGAGTACTTAGCTTAACCTATCTCATAGGTTTATGAAACCCTAGTCTCGAACTACTTTGTCATATTTTTGTGACAAATAGGGGGAGAATACATATGGTTCTTGTTCTTGTGGTTCATAACCATAAGGGGAGAACGTCATGTGCTTACTTGTTGTGCTTTTCCAAAGTATCAAGTAAGGGGGAGTAATTAAAGCTGAGAAGAAGCTTCATATCAGGAATGAGTAGAATAACTTTAAAAGTTTTGATACACAAACTTTAAAGTTTTCTCAGATTCTTACTCTTAGCACAAACACCATGTGGGATTAGCATATTAACCCATGTAAGCTTGAGCGTACCTTCGTGGTTGTTTGAGCTGGATATGTTGTAGCTGCTGTCTACGGATTCATCAACAAGAGTTTAATGAACACATCAAGACTCAAGGGAGAAGTTGAAGAATTCAAGAAATCAAGGTACATCTGGTTAGTACTTAATTGTATATCTTTTGAATCCATATGTAAATTGGTTTTGTCACTAAAATTGACAAAGGTGGAGATTGTTAGGGCATTGTCCGGTCAAACCCACTAGCGTTGGTATGTCAAGATGGTTGTCAGTTTTAGGTGTCAAAACACAATTCTTGATTTAGCCTACTAGAGTTTAGATTTTGGAATTGGGATATAGACTAAGTAGTAGAGACCTTGAAGACGAAGACTGTGAAGACAAAGAAGACATCAATTATTCTTCATCGACAAAAGGTTAGTAGGAGTTATGACTTTTATGGAAATTCTTCTATTCTACTTTCTCTATCTTTCGAAATAGTCGGCTACTTTAGTAGTGATATTAATAGCGATTGAGATCGTGTTCTTGTCTACATGACTATGTGTTATGTTAGTATTTGTTCCCGCAAATACTAACTTTACAAGAATGCATGAGATAGATTCGATACCATTTGTCCATTGCAATGGTTTGCTTGCAAATCACTTGTTGGATATGGGTGAATCTAAAGGAGTATTCTTGAGCAAGAGTCAAGTGGATTACAGTTGAGGACGTCTAACACGTCTAAGTACTGGTTAAGCCCAGAACTTCCAGCGGGCTCCCATAGGGCCCCCGAAGCAATTATTCTCATCTATCGAGCCAACGAAGAAAGTCAACATCGGAACCGAAGAACGGCCACGAGAAGTGAGTGTAGGAACGCTGTTGAAGAAGGACATGGAAGTAAAACTGAAAAAGTTGTTGAAAGAGTACTTGGATGTATTTGCATGGACGATGAACGACATGTCGGGAATAGATCCGTTGGTGGTGGCACATCACCTACGGATAAACCCGGACACACCATCATTCAAGCAAAGAATAAGGAAGGTAGCTCCTATATACCACGAGGCAGTGGAAAGGGAGCTCCAAAAGTTAATGGACGCCGGATTCATCAGAGAGGTAATGTACCCTACCTGGGTATCAAATATGGTAATAGTACCAAAGAAGAACGGAGGTGTCAGAATCTGCATCGATTTTAGCAATCTCAACAAAGCTTGTCCGAGGGATAGCTATCCTTTGCCAAGCATAGACCAACTGGTCGACGCGACTTCTGGTCACGAACTGCTGTCATTCATGGACGGATACTCGGGGTATAACCAAATATCCCTGGCCGAAGAAGATCAAGAACATACAGCCTTTTTCACTCCGAGAGGGTTATATTGCTATACCAGAATGCCCTTTGGACTAAGAAATGCAGGAGCCACATATCAAAGACTGGTGGACAAAATATTCAAGCAATGGATTGGGAAAAACTTGGAGGTCTACGTTGATGATATGCTTGTCAAAAGCATAAAGTCACAAGACCACTTGGCGGACCTCAGGGAGATATTCGAAGCTATGAGGAGCTGCAAAATGAAGGTAAATCCAGAAAAGTGTACCTTCGGAGTAACCTCCGGAAAATTCTTAGGATGCTTGGTCACAAAAAAGGGGATCGAGGTCGATCCGGAGAAAGTTAGAGCCGTGGTGGAGATGCCATCACCGAAGAGTTTGAAGGACGTCCAAAGACTAAGCGGAAGACTAGCTGCGCTGGGGAGATTCATAACCAGATCGTCAGATAGGTGCCAGGATTTCTTCTCGACATTAAAAAAGGATAGTAGGTTTGTGTGGACAGAAGACTGCCAACATGCTTTTGAGAAGATCAAAGAACGATTGGCGACCCTACCAACGTTACAGAGGCCAGAAAAGGACGAGGTATTAACTCTCTACTTAGCGGCTACCAGCAGCGCAATCAGCGCAGTTCTAGTTAGAACGAACAAGAAGGAATAGATACCCATTTACTACATCAGCAAAACTCTGTACCCAGCTGAAAAGAACTACACGAAGATATAGCAGATCATCCTGGCTCTAGTATTCGCGACGCAGAAACTACGAACCTACTTCAACGCGCACACGGTGAGAGTGTTAACAAAGGCACCCATTGGTCAAGTCCTCCAGAACTCAGACAGAGTAGGACGCGTAGCCAAATGGAATGCACAGGTGACGCAATTCAAGATCATATTCGAACCTCGAACGGCGGAGAAGTCACAAGTGCTAGCAGACTTCTTGGCGGATCTACCCCTCAAAGACGAAGAAGAGATAGATGACATACCCAGAGCCGAAGAAGACAAAGAAGATCCTGATGATTTGCTCGAACCAGTCAACTCTCGTAGATGGGAAGTCTTTGTAGATGGATCGTCCAACAAAGAAGGCGCAGGGATAGGAATTGTGATAACAACCCCGACCGGAGACAAGATCTTACATGCATTCAGGTTAGAATTCGCAGAATACACGAATAACATCGTGGAGTACGAAGCACTGATCCACGCACTACGGTTGGTAATTGAACTAGGCATCACGGACGTTAGGATAACAACGACTCACAACTCGTCATCCGACATTCGACCTCCAATATCAAACTCTAGATTTATGCCTAACCGCATATTTAAAGCTAGCACAAGAACAACGAAGATTAAGAAGGTAACATACATGCATATAACGAGGAAGGATAACAGACATGCAGGCGCACTGGCATATATTTCATCCATGCTACGAGACCCTAAGGTCACATCCATCAAGGTGGGGAGAGTTTATGAACCATCGGTGAATACGGAGGTCACGACAGAAGAAGCAATGGATGTGGAAGGAATATCCAGCCCACCAAATACAGAAGGAAACGAGATAGAGGACGATTGTAGAGCACCACTGCACCGATACTTAAGTGACGAAATACTGCATGAAGATCCCAAATATGCAAAGAAGGTCATCTCGAGGGTAGCACGATATCATCTCCGCGAAGGTATTCTCTATAAAGCTACATTCCTAGGGCCATTACTAAGATGCATCACAAAAGAATAAGGACTACACATCTTGAAAGACATACACTAAGGAGATGCGGGCAACCACAGCGGCATGAGGTATTTGGCACAAAAAGCTCGATTGCAAGGGTACTACTGGCCGAGCATGAACATGGATGCATTGGAAATGGCAAGACGATGTATTTGGTTTCCAACAGTTTGCAAGGAAATTCAAAGCTCCAGCAACGCAATTGAACGCGGTATTAAGCCCCTGGCCATTCGCGAAGTGGGAAGTCGACATAGTGGGACCACTGGTAGCAGGGTCTAGCAACCGAAGATTTTTAATAGTTGCCACCACTAGTACACAAATGAGCATTTAAGACGGTTTTGTACAGTGTCCGTATGTATTCAGACACTTCCAAAAAAAATGGCCGGAGCGTGTCGAGTGTTGACGTGTTTTATATCCCTTATCGCTACTCTGGCTTAAGAGTGTCAGTATAAGGATTAACGGACATGGCCTTCCCAACCACCCGTCGCACAGTGATGGAAAATTTTCCCAATTCTAGTGGCAATACGGGTCTCATTAGACACTTGTAATCACTCAAACCGTCGTAAAGATCATCTAAAACACGCAATAATATCATTCTGAGTGTCCGTTGTATACCTTTCAGACTCCAGAAGTATTTTGAACCGTCGTAAAGATCATCTAAAACACGCAATAATATCATTATGAGTGTCTGTTGTATACCTTTCAGACTCCAGAAGTATTTTGAACCGTCGTAAAGATCATCTAAAACACGCAATAATATCATTCTTAGTGTCTGTTGTATACCTTTCAGACTCCAGAAGTATTTTGAACCGTCGTAAAGGTCATTTAAAACACGCGAAAATATCATTCTGAGTGTCCGTTGTTTACCTTTCAGACTCCTGGTACCATTCGAACCGTCGTAAAAATCGTTCATGGACACGCAAAATATAATTACAAGTGTCTATTCTATACACTTTCAGACTCTTAGGATAATTTGAACCGTCGTAAAACATCATATAAAAGACGCAAATATTAGTCCGAAGTGTCTATTCGATACCTTTCAGTCTCTTGGTATCCATTTGGACCGTCGTAAAATTCATATAAACGACGCAACATATTAGTCCCAAGTGTCTGTTTTGTACCTTTCAGACTCTAGGCGTCATTAATACCGCGGCTGCATATTGATAACAGACACGCGAATGCAATATCCGAAGCAGGGTTCCACCGTACGATGTCAATAAACTGTTCTCTGATGATGGAACATCAGCCGTCCAGATACAAGCATTCTCAGCCGTCAGATAAGATGTATTTTGCACCGTCCACGTGGTATTATCTGAGCCGTTAATTTCCTGGAAATATTTCGGATCTGGAGCCATACACGTGTCGCTAGATCTGCGGGAGATGATGGAATTTTAGCCGTTTAGATTGATACCTCTGTAACCATCCACGTGGCTGGGTAAACGGTTTTTTTGCCAGCTCCCGGGTCGGGTGATAAGAATGGTTATTTACCGACACCAGCCGACCCGGACGGGTCATCCAGGGGAATATTCATGCAATTAAATTTAATCTGGAAATTCATATTATTAATAATTTTTGTTTGTTTAACTCGGCTCTAGGAGTTTGCAAAAGAAAATATTACAGATCATGCATTTATCATCTTAAACACTAGTTCTTTAGTTTTTTGGATGGAGACTCCAAATGATGTTCTTCCGGTAGTGATAGCATCCTTGCTACGTTCCTCCTATTCTTTGGTTTGCCGTCTGGAGTTTGATATACCCTGCGAGCCCTAAGAGGCCTTTTCTTCTGTTGTGGAGTTTGATATACCCTGCGAGCCCTAAGAGACCTTTTCTTCTGTTGTGTTATCTCCATTGGATGTTTGAAACCTGCTATACGACTGTCTTCATGTTGACAGGCGCGACAGGCTTTTGATTGCTCCACATCCTGTGACTCATTCAGTAATTCCTGCGTCGAAGACAAGATATTATCGGCTCCTGGTCTCATCAGAGAAACTTCAGCTCTTTGCGTCTCAGGCATTACATCCAAGGAGACCCACTCTCTTGGCCAAGCAATGGCCTTTCCAAGTGCCTTCTCTAATATTTTAATACTTCCAGTCCGTACGGGTAAACGGTAGGTAGGCATTAATACTTCATCAATGAGGACTCTGTGGCAATCAACATCTTCATTTGTTGCAGGTAACACCTTTTTTCTCAGTAATTTGAATGCTCTACCTCGAGCAACAACATTTGGATTGGAACCTGACACTCCTGACCAGATCTTGCATTTTACACCCTGCGGAAATATGTGCAATATATAGGAACATCAACAATATTTATTCAAGTAACTGTACAAAAAAAAAAAAAAACTTACCCCCATATTTGGCGCGGATTGAGATTCACTACTCTGAGATTCCAACTGTGAACCTTGTGCCTTTGTTGTCTCCTTGCGCTGCCCAGATTGAGACTCCTTTCTCTGAGATCCCCTTCCAGTTGGTAGAACATTTGCTCTTTTTATCTCCTTGATTTGCCCGGATTCAAATTCTTTTCTCTGAGATACCTTTGCATCAATATAGTAGTACGTGGTAAGTAATTTTCATGCAACATATATTCCGGAACCAAAATGGAATCCATCAGTCATGACTCAAGTGAAAACACAAATAAAATTATTTTCCCTCGACAAACGAGCCAAGCAACTAACCTTGGTACTTAAGATTATATGAGATTTTGGCCAGTCGACGAAAGCGCCAGTCGCTTCTCCCAGATTATCACAACCCATATCGGCTATGGGTAAACTGAGTTTCTCCTCTAACACTTCATCAACCTGCACTAAATTGCAAACAATCTTCTGCTCTTTTCCCCCACCAACCTGAACAGTTTGCACAGTTTCCCTTTCGATATAAGCCACACCTCTAGCAACAACTTTTTCCTTTTCTTCAGAATAAAGGCTGCATGGTATACCCTGCAGATATACATGGCATATGAAATAACATAAGAGAAAATACCAAAACAAAAAAAGATTAAAATGACTGGAAAAGAGAACATATATTAACTCTTCCAAATATGCCACTCTCAAATCCCTGATCTGGTACAAAAGATCTTCCTGTTTTCTTTATTTGTGTACATTCCCCAGTTTTCTTGAATGATTTTCCTGCTGGTATTGTCCTCTCGAGATGTGGATTTAAACGCTCCCCAGTATTGCATCGATCGGAACTGTTGCTCTGATCTGGAGATCCTTGTGAAAAGGATGGGAGACTTGGAGTATTATGCAGTACAGTAACCACAGCCCTCAGGCAAGTAATTACTTCAGTCAGTATATCAGCCATTAATCCTGCCTGCACCGCTACTTCCATTTCCCCAACTTCTTGATCCTGAAATGGTTTCGCTTTGATCTAGTAATTATGAAAAACATGTAAGGATGTACGGAAATACAGATAACGATACGTAGGAGCGACCATGTGGATGAAGGTCCTACATCCCTTTGATCATCCCGGTAACAAGAGAAAATGTCGAGTAAACTAAGACTAAGGTTAAACAACAACAAATTTATCCATCTGTTATTTTGCAATTTATCTGCGTAGAATTATCCCCCGAATCTACTAAAGTTCCCAAGTTATTAGGTAAGAGTACAAAACCCATTGGGACTGCATATATGAGACACAACTCTCCATTACTTGCAGACGGCTTAGCATGGAAAATAAACCCGAAGATCAATTGACCAGCCAGGGTTGACGATGCCAGATATATAGAGCGGTGTATAATAAGACAGTGGACTTACTAACCGGCGAAACAAGAAAAAAGAATAAAAAGTAAACCCAGGTTGACAGCAATCCATGACTAAACAAGTGAAACAACTCTTGAATACTAACATCTGATTATATGGTATCAAAAAAAAAAAGCTTCTATGGCAATATATGTTGAAGAATGGAGTCTAAAGATTTTTAGTGCATTATGGGAAATCTGGAAGCAGAGATGCACATGTGTCAGATGAAGCCTAATGTTACTGAGACAATAAGAAAATTACAACTTTCAAATGAGATGAACAGTATATCCTTTTCAGTTTAATCTATCAAAAAATTATTTGCATAAAAGAAAACTAAAACACACACACACACACACACAAAGATATAGTAACATCGTTTGTATTCAATCGTGAATAGGTTGCAGAAACAATACCATATGCCCTATTCCCATCGGTCCTGCCTTTCTAGACACTTAACCCTAGAACATCATTTTGATACACCAACCCTTATTGAAAACAGCCTATGATTATCAGATCTCTTCAAGGCAAAAAAAATTAAAATAAAAAAATAAACGGGTTCTTTCCTTCAAAAGATATTAAAAGCAACAACATGCATAATACAAAATGAGATAAAACATGACTGATATTAAATCGAGAATGGGTTAAAGAGATTATACCAGTATAAGAACCAGCCAGAGAAGAGATGAATCCCTGTGAAGAAAACGAGTTAGGAGTAGACTTATGGTTTGAGAAAAAGATAAATCTAGTTTTAATAACCGAATGGAGAATAAAGTAAAACTTAACTTTAAAATGGAGCCAAAACAGGGCGGGAATCATCCCGCTCTCAGAATTTTCGTTTGATTTTCATACCGCCAAAAAAAAATTGGATTAAAATTTGGGGTGATTTTGATCTTCCGAGAAAGTTTCAAGATCTCGTGTAACCAATATGGTTAGTTTCCGCAAATAATTTAGAGAGAATATTGGGTGGTTATCTCCATTAAATTTGGGGAATTTGTTTCCCAGCATATTGATATACACTTCCCTAATATTTCTAACAATTTTCACTAAATTTTGGCAACAAATTAGGAGGATCCATAGGAATTTTGAATTTTTGGTTTGTAACCGCAAGACACCACCTTGTTTGATTCAAAAAAAAACCCGCAAGACACCAAATAAAAAGAAAAAACCCGCAAGATATATGAAATATGAAATGCAGAGACACACAGACAGGGCCCAATACTCATGAAGGCGAACATGTCATACATATTGGGCCAGAATCATGCACGCCCAAGTAGTTGCTGAAAGTCGCAAAAGGGAGCCATCATAGAGGTTTGTGAAATGCGAGGGTTTTGGGGGGAAAGAGCTGTCAAACGGTCCATCGGAGTTTGACAGTTCAACTTGGTCGTGTTATCCTGAATCACTTGATCCGTGTCCATCGTAGTGTGTTAATGCAGAAGGTTGTCTCACTCAGGACAGAAGTTATAATTTGATCAAGGTTCTTCAGACAAGCATTGGAAGATTTCAAGCAACTCCAAGCATCGCTAGAAGTTGGTTTTCACTTTCAACTCCACAAAATCCACCACTGAAGTGTGTTTCTCTAAACACATTAGGTACTTCGGAGCGCCTATGGAGCTACCTCCAACTCCCGCACACCACACTACATGGATACTGACATGCCAACCAATGCAATGTGTGCCTATGAGGTTGGGAGGTTCACAAAAACTTCCGAAACTTAAAAAATCCTTTGTACTGGTTTAAAAAAATAAATAAAATGAAATGAATACAAAGCAAGAAAAAAGTAGGTCACAATTTCTGGATAAATCTGATATGAGTGGGGCTCATAAATGTGATAGTCACCCGCTAAACAATTCGGACTACCTCCACATTGAGTTTTCTAACACAACTAAGTAAAACCATCCAATATTGCTAAATTGTGAAATTTGAGCCATATTGGATAAAACATTGTTTCTTTAGCTTTTTGCATGGTATCTCTAAATAAAAAACAGTCTTTTCAAACAAGAACATTAAATAACATAAGAAAATGTGCACCAAGAAGCAATTTCCAACTCTCAATGGGTATATCAGTACTTCTGCATCATTTGAAGACTGCTAATTTCATGCACATGCAAGTGCTTTCTTGGATGCTTGGGGTCAGGATTTACTCCAAAGCCTTTCAGTGATACATTCAGCGCCATGTGAGGTACAATGTGAAGGTACGGACGACGTAATGCTTCTTCACATCGAGACTTCCAAATAACCAGGTTAGTATTAGCGTCCAAATCATAACGGCATAGACGTTTGCAATTCAGTGTAATTCGCCACAGCAACACGCTGTTCTTACCAAGTGCAATAGGCACATAATGTATCAGCTGCTCTTCCTTCTTTCCCAATTCAATGCTGCACTGTTTCACCCATTTCCTTCCGCTGCATCTGGTATGTCCTCTAAAACAGTTTCTTTTCTCGAGCAACCACCAACGCAGAGTTATGTCGCCTCTATGCTGGCTCGTATAGTACAAACATAGAGACAGTCCAATTTGGGCTAACCCCAGCCCGTGAATGGGTTTTCCCTTCTTAAAGATCTTGATTGGGGGTGGTGATACTGTTTCGAGTTTCTCAGTTTGCAAATCGAAAGATACAATACATAATTTCCTTCTGTTCTCGAGCCAAAATATACGTCCATGTGCAAATATACCAGACGATTCACGTAGTCTGTACTGAAAGTCGTATTTGTTCCTCCAACCCCTACCATCGCCAAGAGTGTACACTTGGATGACTTTCCCATAGGTTCTCACAACTTTATATTCACCAGTAGACTGACAGTACCCGAATCCTGCCTTCATTTCATGAAAATGTGGAGAAGGATATGGGTGTTTGGGTACGTGGAGGTACTCACCAGTTGATGGATTCATAATATAAACTGGATCATTATTGTGTGGTATTCCAAAGCATACCAGCCCATTGCATGAGCCAATAATATATGGGCAATTCATTTCTGTACTGCGATATCTTGATCTTAAAACTGGTTCTGGGCCGATGCTACCGACTTGTTCATGGTTGATTTGTTTTGGCATTAAAAATACATGTAGACAGTAAGGCGTAGTGGAGGCCGCAAATAAGAGACCCAATCTGTTTTCACCAAGCACTACCTGCCATTCCTTGCACACGGATTTGCAGTCGAGAACACTTTCTGATGTTGGTAGGGAAGACAGGATTTTAGTAATGATTTCCGAGGGGAGCCTATTCATGCTTCTGAAGTCCTGCAGTATTACACCGAGACAAATCATCATTTTTCGCTTTATGCAGTTGTCGATGCAGAAATATTTCTAGGGTAATATTAAATGGCTAGTTAACTAGAGACAGGCACAAAACAAAAATGGTGAATAAAAATGATGAATAAAGATGGTTGTAGGAAACCGTAGTTGGTTACCTGGATCTTGCGGAGGAATCTTTCAAACGGTGCTCTAAACCTTTTGTATATTTTAAAATCTCTTCCATTGCTGTTATCGGGGTGTTCTTCTTGCTCGATAAGCATATTATCCAAAAAGTCATCACCTGCCATAACTTACACTGTGTGCGTACAACAAAGGTAGGAATATGAGCTCGGATGGATTAAGTTCTACAAGAAGGTTCACAAAACAATTTGTGTTGAAACTCTTGCAACAATTAAAAAGCAAATTTTAGATGATATGAAATGAACCATTTTTGCTTGATATCAAGAAAAAAACCATGGTAAAAAAAGAAATGAATGATTCTACCAAATCATAGCTAAACCTAACAGGGAAAGCACCACATGCAAAAACAATATCTAAACATATTAGCAAAAGTACCATTGATTCATATAACTTAACCCTAAAACATTATTTTGATACAAGAACCGGATTGAAACAGCCTATATATGATTATCAGTTATTAGTTTAAAAAAAATACAGATTATTTCCCTTAAAATATATTAAAATCAACAACATGTATAATACAACATGATATAAAACATCACTCGTATTGAATCGAGAATGGGTTAAAGAAATAATACCAGTATAAGAACCAGCCTGAGATAAGGGATGAACCACTGTGAAGAAGAGGAGTTAGGAGTAGAGTTGAGGTTTCAGAAAAGATAAATTGAGTTTTAAAGTAAAACTGAACTTTAAAAAGGAGCAAAAACAACAGGCGGGAATTATTCCGCTCTTAGAGTTTTCGTTCAACTTTCAACCCGCCAAAAAGAAGTTTTTGGTTGAAATTTTGGGGGGTTTTAAATTTCGAATTATTAAGAGAAGGTTTCTGGATCTCGTGTAACCAACAATGGTTAGTGTCCCTAAATAAATTAGAGAGAATATTATATTTGGTGGTTATCTCCATTAAACTTTAGGAATTTTTCCCCAAAATACTATAGATAAAAACTAGGAAAGATTCGAAAGAAGATGAATTTAGAATTTATTTGTGAGAAATTGATTTATAATAAACCAAAAAAAATGATGAAGATTTACTAATTATTTCTCCTAAAAAATCTTAGGAAATACTTATACAGTAAAACCTCTATCTAAGAATATCTTTGGGGTCATAAAAAAATATTCTTATATAGAGGTTATTCTTAAATAGAACTGGCCCAAGTCGGGCCCGGAAATTTTTATTCTTATATGGAGGTTATTCCTATATGGAGTATTCCTTTAGAGAGGTTTTACTGTATTTTGTTACATTACCAAATTAACATAGAACAGAAATGGAAATTGAAGCTTGAATTTTGGTTATAACAAAACTTGACATGTGTTGCAACACTATTGGGTTGACACATTTGGCACATACAATTTGTGGCACAGACGATACTCGCCCAGGTACACACTTCCCTAATGTATTGCGCAGGAAGAAACAATACAACTCTGAATGGGGGTATCAATTTTTTTGATAAGCAGAACAAATTCATTGATGATTAAACAGCTACCAAGTTTTGATCTTTTGCTAACACATTACTTGCTAAGGAAGGAAAATTATAAGAGCAATCTAGGAAACACTTAGACCTCCTAACAAACTTAGAGATGCCATCTGCTACCTGGTTATCATCTCGACTAACAACAGATAACTGACAATAATCAAAAGCAGCACTTAGAGAAAGTATTACATATATGTTTTCCCAATGAACCTAGTTTGGGCCACAAGTTAATGACTGAATAACAAGTTTCCCATTGGGTATATAAGTACTTCCGCATCATTTAAGACTCCAAACTTCATGCACATGAAAGCTCGTTGTTAGATGCATATCATCACAACAGGTGTCAGGTTTTGCTCCAAGGCCTTCCAATGATACATTCAGCGCCATGTGAGGAACTATGTGAAGGTATGGATCAACTGTATCTTCACGTCTAGACTTCCAGATAACCGGGTTATTTTTTGTTTCCAAATCGTAAAGACAAAGACGTTTGCTCGACATTGAAATTCGCCACAACAGGACGCTGTTCTTACCCAGTGCAATAGGTTCATAATATAACAGGTCCAGTTCCACCCTTCCCAATTCAATGCTGCACTGTTTCACCCAATTATTTTCCCTGCATTTAGTATTTGCCCTCAAACAGTTTCTTTTCTCGAGAATGGGTGACCACAAACACAGAGTAACGTTGCCTTCGTGCTGACTCATATGATATAGACATAAAGACAGTCCAATTTGGACCACTCCGACAATGGGATGTACATTCCTAGGGATCTTGATTGGGGGTGGTGATACTGTTTCGAATTTCTCAGTTTGCAAATCGAAAGATACAATACGTAATTTCCTTCTGTTTTCGAGCCAAAAAATACGCCCATGTGCAAATATACCAGACGATTCATCTAGTCTGTAGTCAAATTCTTGGTTTCTCCAACCCCGACCATCGCCAAGAGTGTACACTTGGAAATTCCCCATGCCAATGGTTCTCACGACTTTATATTCACCGGTAAACTCACAGTACCCGAAACCTGCCCGACAACAATATATAAAAGGACCTGCAAGTTTGGGGAGGTGGAGGTGCTGACCCGTTGATGGGTTCATAATATAAACTGGATCATGAATACCGTTGTGTGGTATCCCAAAGCA
>JAJJMA010194339.1:0-10140 GCA_023529015.1 Papaver nudicaule | reverse complement strand
ATAACTTCTATGATAACTTTGGAGGAAGGAAATCGAGGAGGTCTAAACGAAGGTTTAGATCAGGTGAGTATCCCAATACTCACCCTCACCCCAACACTCAAACTTGAGTGTTGAAAACAATTTCCTTGTCTTAGTACTGAAAGGTGAGGAAATATTATATCAGGGATAAAAAAAAAACTGATGATGGTCAGTACCACTCAGAATAGGCACCTGAGTGATCAAAGATGGTTAAGTCAAGAAACCATGTTGAGAAATGTATAAAAACACTAAACTGGGCTGACGGGTTCAAAAACCTTATCCATACGGTTCACGAACCGTCAGAAGTATTTTTCTGTACAAAACTCAATTACGCGGAAAATAGAGTTTACCTGCGAAAAAGAGTCACTCAAATCTCAAAATAGATCACGTTATTGTTTTCTAAAAACACAAACACAAACCTTAAGGGACTTTGGGTGTGCAAAATTGTGTAAGATATTTGAGTTAATCCTTTCTTGGTACCACAATACTTGAGGAATAATTATTCAAGTATTTTCTCTGTTATCTTACCAAAATAATGGAGAAGTATAGCAACGCCAAAGTCTCTAAAGAGATAGAAAGGGAAGAAGAGACTCTGAAGAAAAAGAAAGAATGTCTTGATTTTCATGAACATCAGCCTTGGGTTTATTCCTTTGATGCTTATGAATATGAAAATCTGGATCAAGATGTACAGATTATCAGCTGATATTGTCTTTCGATTCTTCATAGATTATGAAGCCATGAAAAACAACACAATGGTTACTACAAGAAAGAATGTTTTGCTCTTGTCTCAGTTGGAAGCAGTGAAGAATGAGCTTGCTCTCATGAAACAAACTTGCTGACAACAAGTTTTGTGAAGTTTGTAATGCCAAGAATGATGGTCAGCCTTCCAGTAGCAATTCTACATAAAGTTGCAACCTACAACTTTTTGTTTCAATTTCTCTTTCTTAGTAGATTAGAATAGTTGATTCCTTGTGAGAACTTGTTTTTACTTTTGCCTAAGGAATATAAACTATATCTAGAAGTAGTTTGCCTTTTCATGCTTTTTAGAGTTTTTCAGCATGTACTACTTTATTTCATTAATAAAAGTTCTTTTAGATAATTATTAATGATGTTTGTAATACTTGATTTGTACCTCAATCTTATTGCAACACATAGCTCTTTCAATTACCTCAGAGTGATGCAAAGTTATGTCTATTACAAAAGTTAAGCTTTTTCTCATGATCAAGAAACTTTTGATTGTATGATTTTAGGGTTTTCACAGACTCGGAATCATATACTCTTTTCCAAAAATCTGGCTAGGGAAAGAGATCATAAACAAAGGTATACTAGATAACATTAAATTGTTTTGTCCATGTTAGGCTTTGTAAGTCGTTCTTTATTGAATAACACCACATGGGGGAGAGTTCTTAACTGAGCTTGCGCTTAATAACAAATCTTTTTGGGGAGCATGGATGTGGAATATTAGGAGAAAAGTGTGTTTATATTTCTCCAAAGATGAATCAACTTAGAGATCATCGTCCCGATTTCCTAGTTATGTCATCTTAAACTTGGTATGCGAGTACTTAGCTTGACCAATCTCCATAGGTTTATGAAACCCTAGTCTCAAACTAATTTGTCATATTTTTGTGACAAATAGGGGGATAATACATATGGTTTTTGTTCTTGTGGTTCATAACCATAGGGGGAGAACATCGTATGCTTACTTGCTGTACTTTTTCAAAGTATCAAGTAAGGGGGAGTAATTAAAGTTAAGAAGAAGCTTCGTATCAGGTATGAGTAGAATCACTTTAAAGTTTTGATACACGGACTTTAAAGTTTGCTCAGATTCTTACTTTTTGCACAAACAACATGTGGGATTAGCATATTAACCCATGTAAGCTTGAGCGTACCTTTGTGGTTGTTTGAGCTGGATATGTTGTAAGTGTTGTCTACGAATTCATCAACAAGAGTTAAACGAACACATCAAGACTCAAGGGAGAAGTTGAATAATTCAAGAAATCAAGATACATCTGGTTAGTACTTAATTGAATATCTTTTGAATCCATATGTAAATTGGTTTTGTCACTAAAACTGACAAAGGGGGAGATTGTTAGGGCATTGTCCGGTCAAACCCACTAGTGTTGGTATGTGCTAGTTGTCAGTTTTAGGTGTCAAAACACAATGTTGATTTAGCCTACTAGAGTTTAGACTTCAGAATTGTGATATAGACAAAGTAGTAGAGACCTTGAAGACGAAAACTGTGAAGACAAGAAGACATCAATTATTCTTCATCGACAAAAGGTTAGTAGGAGTTATAACTGTTATGGAAATTCTTCTATTCTACTTATTCTATCTTTCGAAATAGTCGGCTACTTTAGTAGAGGTACTAATAGCGATTGAGATCGTATTCTTGTCTACATGACCATGTGTTATGTTGGTATTTGTTCACACAAATACTAAGGTTACAAGAATGCATGAGATAGATTCGATACCATCTTTCCATAGTAATGGTTTGCTTGCAAATCACTTGTAGGATATGGGTGAATCTAAAGGATTACTCTTGAGCAAGAGTCCAGTGGATTATAGCTGAGGGCGTCTAACACGTCTAAGTACTGGCCCAGCCCAGAACTTCCAGCGGATCCAGTTAAACCCTAATTCTGAACTAAGACGGTTCACGAACCGGTTCATGAACAGTGACTCTGGATTTTCTCCTGAGTTCCAATGCATCAATTTGTACACGTACATGTACGTGAACCACATATTCGATGTATCTGGCCGGAATTCAGAAGGACGGTTTGCGAACCGTCCACGTGGATAATTCTTCTGAATTTTCACACGGGTTAAACTCTGACTCCTTTACCTCTTAGTTGGACTTGGTTATCACGAAATATCTCATGTGGTCTATCTAACGAATCTCAATGAGTCAATAAGATAAAGATTATCTCTGGTCTATTGGATTTCTATCTAAAAGTGTTTTTAAGCTAACAAAACACTTGGCAGATAAATGTTTAATGAATTCCAATTGAGATAAATCTCTGTTTACTTGGTTTGCAAGTTAGGGTTTACCAAACTTGTGGGACAAGTAACTAGTTGTTTTATTCCTAAGCAACTTATCTTATTGAGTGCTATAAATAGAGGGTTTTGGGACGAAAAACCGCAAGCATCAAGCATACGTGAGATTTCTCTGTGGAATTAATCGTAAACTCTTTTCACTTAGGTGAATGCTTGTTGTGGTATAGTCATCCTGTATTAGGTAGCAGTTCCTCTGTGGGAATTACCTAACGACTATAAAGACTTCTCTTGAGAGTTGGGAAACACAAGTAGGAGATTGAGACCTTAGTGGTTGAAACCGGATTAACCTGTAACCTTGGTAACCTGATCACGTTCTTGTCTATTCTACGGTCATTCAAGAACTGATACGTTACACACAGGGTTGAAGGAAGCAACACACGGCTGCACTCGGTGTTGTAAGACCTGGTTAGCTCCAGTTGTATAAGTTTCTTAAGTGATTCTTTTTACAACTGAGGTAGAGACAAGTTGGGCATAGTTTACTCGGTTTACTTGTCAACCCCCGCTTGTAAGTAGATTTCCGTATGACCTGGAGCAATCCGAAGGAAGTCACTTTGTGTATGTCAAACTGATATATGACAGTTCAAACATACAGTTGATAATTGAGGTTGCAAAACCGGAATTATTGACACAAGCCTTTAATAGCAGTTAAAGCAACTCCTAGGCCTGTAAAGGACGTTAGCTAGGGGAATCAAGTGCGTGACGATCTGTGGGGGATCTAGAGACGTAAGGAGTGCGACAGTAGCCAGTTCTCTTGGAGGGCTTGAATTGATCTCTGCTACATCCCAGACCGAAGTTTTATAGTATGCTAGTGGTTGTAGACAGTTTGTAATGTGCGGTGTTCAATCTGGACGAGGTCCCGAGGTTTTTCTACAGGTCGTAGTTTCCTTGTTAAAAAAATCTCTGGTGTCTTGTGTGCTTTACTTTCCGCATTATATTCTCTGATTATATAATTAAAGCAAACACAAGAAGTACGTTATTGTTAACCTGATCGTTGTACCCAATCCATCCATTGGATTTACCAAGCCATTGTCTTGTGTCGGACTGATCACTTGTGATCCAAACTCAGGTTATACAGATTTGGATATTGATTTTTGAGATCGTCCAGATCTGACCATAAGACTCACGAGCCCAAACGAAAAGTTGGTAGTATTTCGGTACCCCTGCTTTTTCACTAGGCTCGATACGAGGGCTCGATGTTTCTCCCCTATGTTCGCTTAAGCGTCCGTGCACTGAGGTATTGTTTCTCGAAATGGAGGGACAATTTTGACTACGAGTTTTGATGAGAATGGCGTTCACTGTTTCTCTTGTAATTAGATACTGATTTTTCCGCGGCTTTCTTATTTGCTTCGATTAGTCCCCACTTAAGTCTTATGTTCCTCCTCATGATTTTTCTAAACTGTGTAGCTCTTAGGGTTTCTTCCTCGGTGGGTTGGTTTATTTGTACTACGTATGCATTATCTTCTGATTTTTCCTCCTCCTCTTCTTCTTCACCCTCATGATTTTGCTGTTATGGGAACCCTTCTCCATCTGGCCCAGATTCTCGATGAGTACTTCATCATCGTTTACGTGTTCCTTGTGCTGTACTATACTTGCTGCTACTTCCGGTGAGACTCCTTTACCAACTGACTGCCTTGTGACGGGCCTCGATGATCCTGCTCCTTGCCTAGATGAACCTACCACTTGCCTCGGTATCTGATTAGACTTCGATGCCATGATGATGTTGACCTGCAAAAAGTAACAAACCCGTGAGGTCCAGGGCGGCTATCTCAGTGTATTATTGGTCTGCCAAACGCACTATTGGTTATAACAAAATCTGACATGCGATATTTTAGGGGGGATTTATGTGTACGATCTAATGACGTTTCTATAGTTTCCGACGCTGAAACTTTTGTGTCTTTGTTCTCTAACAACCCTAATTTGCCCAGATTTTCCTTCCAAAATGGAGGTTCCGCGAAATCAATTTTTCTTAACTTTTCCGAAAAAGGATACGATGGATCTAAAAGTGACCGAGTTATTTTCCTGATATAGCTTTTGATAAGAAAACCCTAAAATATCCCTGCGTGGGTTTTAGCAGTACGAATCATATATATATAGTCCTAAGGGTATTTTCTGTAATTTAATGGTTTCAAAATCGAAAACTATTGTTTCTTCAAATTTTTTGAGAAATATCCTTTCATTCTTCTTTTCCATGAAAACTTTTTGAAAAGCTTTTTGGATCTTGATTAGATCTTTGTATTTCAAAGCTCGAATTCCTTGAAAAACATTAGTCTATCACTGTGATGATTTGCTCGAAATTCTTAAGTCCCTAAAGCTTTCAATCTTTAGATACTTAAGATGGTGGAGCTTTTTTAAGTAAAGAATGGAGAAATAAAAGTAAAACTTGGAAACCTAACAAAAAAAAATCCGAAAATTTTGAAAACCACCAAAGCATAGGCAGACCTAAGTCATTTTAATCAGTCTCCGTGTTTAGCGCCAAACTGTGTCGGTATAAAATCTGCTAAGAGATCTTATACCCAACAACCATCAAGATATTATATTAACAAAAGAGTTTTAGAGAGTTGATTTGGTATAAGAAGTGCATCGAGATTGAACGATAGACTATTTCGAAGAGATCTAATAACAAAACAATAAGTAAAATAAAAACCAAAGCATTCATTAATGTAAAATATTTCACTGGCTAATTCTACATGGATCTTGTGCTTAAAGGCATGAGGAGATTAATCACTAACCTCTTGTGTGAGTATGAAATCTGCATAAGCACTTCATACCCGACAACCATAACAATGCTATAATCGTATACACAGTATTCATTCATATATGAGCACGAGGAGAATAAGAACAATACCGAAGATAATCTAAATAAGAGAAGATGTAAAATAAGAACACAACTATCAACTGAATTTCATTCTTAGCTAATACATGGATATGATCCTTTAGAAGTTTAGAGGAGAAACTAACCTAATCTCACTCTCACGACTTAGGTTATACCAAAAATCCAACCCTTACAATGGTTCTCGAGCTCGCCTTATATAGGCTGAGTCTGAAGTGGTTTACAGCTAATAAGACAAACTACTCAATCGTGGTGGTGTCAGAGCTTGTCGAGTAAGGCTGTTCCTTCGGAGAGTCCTCTGAAGATGGCTTCACATTCTTATCCTTCGATCGTCTGTGCGAGTCTTCTTTCATCGAGTTCTTCCCCGAGGTCACTTACAGATTAATCGGAAGTATGGCTGCGACATCTTTGGGCTGGGCCTAGTCCTTCTGATCTTGACACGTGTCCCGAAGGTGTTTTACCCTCCACAGTTTGCCTCTTTCCTTTCCTGGTATCGAAGATTCTTGGAAAGAAAATTTCTTCTTCGTTATCTTCTTCTCGCCATGTACCCCACGCCGCCAAGTGTGACGTTTCATGACACATTCTGCATGTTCCCGAGATTTTAGCTACCTTTTGACCTTCCAACCGGTAGCGCCAGTCTCCCTCTACTATTTAAGTTTTATTTTCTCCCTCTAAATTTTTTTAGCCTTTTCGTACTCTCTTCCACAGCTCCGGCGTTCTTTTTTCCTGAAACCCTTGAATTTCTATCTTCTGATCGAGTGCTCCTTTGGTGTTTTCTCTTAGTACCGTTTGCTTTATTCTTCTTATTGTTTCATAAAGACAACTCCTTTTCCCCTTTCATCATCTCATAATCTCCTGATCAATCTTGCCTCTGCAACTTCCGGTGCCGGCAAGTCCTGTTTTCTTTCCCTTTGTTGTTTCTTTTCATGGCATCCCCTTCTAAAGTCGATGTTCTCATCTCGATGATGAAGAATTTAGGCTTTTAAAGCTGATTCTTTCAACATAAAGGCTGTTGGTGCTCCCGGCAGCCGGCCGACTCCAAAACTGGTTGAGGAGTTTGGGTGTAACGAGGATAGACTCTTGGTTACATTCCACCAAATTTTTGCTGTGTTGATTCCTCATTTCTATCGATCCCCTAATCCTTTGTTTCTTGAGATACTCTGCTCCCTTCCTAGCCCTCAGGGGGTAATGCAGCTCACTTGCAGTTCAATTCATCTTATCAACCAGTGAGTTTCTCGCTCCGAAGATAATTCCGAGGCTGGTTCCTTGGCGAAGTTTTATTTCACCGCCCAAAAATTCTTTCATCACTATGAACCATTCTTAACGCTAGACAACGAGTTTGCCCCTTGGGGTGTTAGTTTTCGAACTGTGAAGGGGTGTGTGAATATAATTCGGGGATCTTTAGACTACTCCCTGGATGAAGACTGGTATTCGGAGCCTGTGCTTCTAGAGGGTCCCATTCTTCGAGGCTGGAAGGATGCAGGACGTTTATTTGTTCGGACCCAGTTCGATGTAGGTCATGAATTCTCGACTCAGCATCTGTTTACAATCCACTTCTCCGACGAGGAGAAAGAGTTGTCTCGTCAAGCTTTAAGGAAAGGCAAAGGTGTTTCTATGGATGCTTCGAGCAGCTTAAAGCGTCCCCGAGCAGATGAGGAGACTATGGAACAGGTAAAAAATACGTTTTTGAGATGTGTTTTTTATTTTCTGGAGTATGAATACTTGCCTCTATTTGTTTCCTGAGAAAGACGGATCCTCATTTGCAGGGGAATGCTGTTTCTGTGGGTGGCTTGAGTGTGAAAAATGAATTGGTAGGTTTTGAGTTCGGGGAGAAGACCGAGGTTGCTAGGCCTCGCAAGAATTTTGTGTTTAAGAAATCCTCCAAAGTAAGTTTACCGAATCAGAGAAAGGTATTGACGAACCCATCGAAGAGGAAGATGAAAACGACTGCTCCTGTCGAGTTGTTACCGCCGAAGGCTGCTGATGTGCCACCTATTGATAAAACTATCAAGGAGATTGTCATTAGTAAGCCGAATGTTGCTATGCCGAGTGTGCCTGCCTCTGCCTTAGCCATGGTTGCTTATGCTGCCGCAACCACTGCCTCAGCCGAACCTTCTGTCCTTTCTTCGAAGAAGATTGCTCCTGTGGTCGATCTCCTTCTTCCTCGAAGGGATGGCTCAACTGTTAGTATGGATCCTTCGAAGAATTTAGTTATCGGTTACCCTCGCAGTTCAAAGTTTCCACCTGCTCCTACCTTTGCTGGCAAACACGTTCAACCATACACTGCGAAGAGATTTAAGGAGGTGCTTTTTGAGAATCACAATCCGAGTGACTTTTCCAAATAAATTTCGTCTCGCTTTGATGCTCATGCCTATGATCCCCTGGGCTGCCCTCTGGATCCTGAGTTTTGCAAAAAGTTTGGCGATGTTGTTGGAGGTGATTGTCTCAGAATGGAGTATGATCTTCGTCATCCGCCTTTTTCGTATGAGGAGAACCTGGATATGCTTCAAATGGTGAGTTGTTTTTTCTTCGAAGCACAGGCAGTCATGTTTTTGGGGCTCGGCTAAGTAGTAGTGTCTTTTTGTATATTTCAGAGGGTAATCACCATTCGTCTGGTCTCTTGGCCTATACCTTCGATCAGTATGGCGAGGCTGAGTATCATGAGCGGAAGTTTCTCCAAATGCAAGAAGAACTTGCTGCAGAAAAGACTCGCAGCGCCCGTGAGATGAGGAATTTGATTGGTATGTATTTGTTATCTTATGTTTGCACTGTACCTTGTAGTTTTATGCTGAGAAAAGTTTACTGCTTTCTAAAAAAGGCGAGTTAGAAGAAGGGGAGAAGAAACTCCGCGAGACTAAGCTAGCTCTAAGAAACTCTCGAGAGAGTCGCAAGCCTTCGCATAGTGCCTCTGGCGATGGGAGTCATCGAGATGAAATCGATAAGCTTGTAAAAGAGAGGAATAAAGCCTGGGATGATCAGGATTACTATAAGAGGAAAAGACACGAGGCTGAGAACCTTCTTGCCGAGGAAAAAAGGAAAAGAATGAAGACCGAGCGCTTACTTGAGGAGGAGAGGAATAAGAGTGGGATTATTTCCCGAGAAAATAATTTTTTACAGCTGGATGTAGGTCTCCTAACACGAGAGCGAGATGTTGCTCGTAAGGAAAGGTCAAGAAGCGCATCTGACAGGAAGGTGATTGAGAACCTAGAACAAGACATGAAGAATTTGAGGGTTCAAATGGCGGCTTTGAAAAATGTCAACAAGGAGCTAGTTTCGGAGAATGATGGTTTGAAGAAGGGTTGTAATGATATAAGTATGGATCTTGCCAAGGCAAGAACTTCGAAAGACCGCCTTTCTCGAATGGTCGATGAATATCGGTTAGAACTTGCTACACTAGGAGCGGTTTCTTATGAAGATATTAGAAAAAGAGCTACCCAGCCTCGTTTTACCAATCAACATGAGGTCACCGAGTACATGGTTGTTAAAGAAAGTAGGGTACTAACCCTGATTAAACTGTTTTTGATGTTCTTGCTGTGTTTCCAGAGTGTGGTCGGGTATCTCAACTTTACTTGTGTTTCTGTTATTTGGCAGGCATCGAAGCCAACTTACAGAAGAAAGTTGCAGACGCTGAATCTGCGAGGGATGAAGTTGTCAATCAGTTGGTGCTTGAAGCAGATCGAAAGTTGGAATTCGAGAGGAGAGTACAACAATTATCGAGGGAGTTGACCGAGGAACGTCAACGTCGGACTGTCGACATAGACAGACTATCCCGCGAGCTGGAGCTCGAGCGTAAGCGCTTTTCAGAGGATGTAGAGAGGAGTGCTGAGAAAGTGACTGCCGAACGAAATTTCCGCCTTAAGTGCCAGGAGGATCTAAGGAATATGGTTACTGGTTTTTCCCTCGTCCACCATCATTTAAGACATGGGCAGACTGTTGAGGAACTGCTTACTCGATCTGCCTTGACTACCTCCCCGGCTACGAGTATGGCTTGCCGAAGACATGGTCGGTCTCTTTTTGGGGCTACTGGTATTGAGCCTCCTACTTATGGGGCCATTGGTGCAGACGATGCTGACGCAGTACTCCCAGGTGATGAGTATTTGCTTCCTCAGGAAGTATTTGTAAGGTTGGCTAGGGACGAAGCGCGAAGGAGAGGGCTGCTTGGGAATATTCCTGAAGACCAAGGCTCTGGCAATGATGAAGGTGATGGCGACGATGACTCTGATGATAGCCATTCGGGAGGT
>JAJJMA010194331.1:0-15812 GCA_023529015.1 Papaver nudicaule | reverse complement strand
CAAAAACCACACTGTATCCATTTAGAAGGATGGATACTGAATTTTAAAGCTTCAACAATTAATATTAAGGTTTCCATTTTACATACAAAGGTTTGCAGATTAACAAATTTGAATTTTAGTACTGTGTTTGGATACGAGTTCAATACTGTCTATATTGGGTAATTAATACCTCGCCTAACTAATAAATTTTGGAGGTTCCAAAAACATTAGTTTATACTAAGTTCCATTAAGAGTATAACTCATCAAAATGGTATCCGAAAAAATAGGGTATTTAGTATATTAGGTCCGACCGGAACCACCCGTACAAAATACGGGGCCAAACACCAGTTACAAACCACGGGTTACAAACAATGGGTGGGACCCGTACAAAATATGGGGCCAAACACCATTTACAAAACCACGGGTGGGTGGTCTAGAATTTGGAGTGATATAAAGAAGAGAAAAAAATATGGAGAACAAATAGACGAATAATACTGAATAGTCCTGTGCCGTTTGCGGCACGGGCAAATCCCTTGTAGTATATATGGCACATGGTACTAAGAGCAAGCACCATGGTGCCATAAGCCAACCCTATATTTGGGAGATATAGAGATGGCAGAATTGACAAAAATTGGCAACCACGGTGGTCTTAGCTAGAAAATAGAGAAATGAGGCGGAAACTCGGTTCCCACAGAAAATTTGGGCGGAAAGTCAGTTTCCGCACACAGGATATTATTAAGGATTTATTAAAATTTTACGGAAACTGAGTATCCGCCCTGCGGATACTCGGTTTCCGCCTCGCATCTCTATTCCTATTGCCTGCTACCAACTGGTAGCAGGCAATAGAGAAACTCATCTCTATGTCTATTGAATAGGGATTTTTTACACCATAGTAGTTGCCTATCTCTATTTTTCAGGGATATCTCTATTTAATAGGAACCATACACATAGCACTAACAGTAGGCTTTAGACTTCTAAAACTTTTGCACATTTAGATTGGGCAGTTGTAAAACATGTTTTTTGAGCTGTTGTTTATGTTTTACTGTCATTTTTTTGTATATAAAGTTGTGATGTTGTACAAGAATTTGGGATACCTTACTATATATATATGTAGATTGTTTCAGCAGTTTACATGTTTTGCAAAATGCTATCTTCTTATAATAAGTTTTAACTTTGTAAGAATCAGTGGATCATCCGCACCCAATTTACACATCCACGCATCCGTTGGATGCAAATCCGCCGGATGTTGGATTGGGTGCGGATGTCGAATCCAAAATCCGCCAAATACTGGGTGCGGCACGGATGAGGAAAATATCAGCCCAATCCGGTCCATGCTCACCCCTAATTTGCAGTCATTGGTCTAACTACTTTCTTAAACAATCTCACAAATGAACTCTGATTCTGGTGGCCCATCACAACAAATCAAAGATAATTCAGGCAACTCTTTGCCATAGGATTAATTTCAAATTGTTTTGCAATAGTCCCTTCTCAGTGAAACTTCATGTACAACCTGAAACACTCTTGCTTTTAACTTCAAACACCAGCTTTTTTGGCAGCAACCCAAACTTCTTTTATCTATTCCAAACTTCTTCAGTTGAAATAAATCTCAAAAAATAAAAAAACAAGAAATTCAACTTCACATGTTTCTTTCAAAAACACAGTGGAAGTTGTTCTTCACCTAAAAATCAAAAATAATAAACTTCACTGCCAGTTCAGCTGATAGAGTCCACTCACACTTTTGACATTCAAGTGACAATTTAAGAACTACAGACCAATTCCAAAAATTACAAACCGACTGTTATGTTATATAAGCCACGCCACCGGCTAAGTGTGCATGTATGAATTATCAGTTACAAAAAATGTTAATGTATCAAATGGGGGAAAGGAATGAATGAAGTTGTACCTGATTTGGGTGGGCCATACATCTTCCTTAGGCGATGAAAAACCCTTTTTGATATCCAAAAATGTGGAATATGTTGAATAAAAAAAGCGTAGATCTCCATTTGGTATGCAGTTAAAATTTCACTATAATCATGAACATTGAGGCACTCTTCGCTTTGGTTTTTTAACAATCCTCAAGTGAGAATTTAGTGAGATATTATACATGTACTAATAATTTCCTAAGTTAAGGGGTTAAAACAATTAAAGGTGTAAAGTGTAAACATATATCTAAAGGTTAAATTCTAATTTCACATAAATACCTTTTGATGTTGATACAAAGTTTGAGAACTGACCTTCAGAGCAATTAAGGATTCCACCAAACCAAACCTTTGCATAACCACAGTAAAAAAAAAAAAAGGATAAGATTTATTGCTTCGTTAACCTTCTCTGCAGCACAAAAACGCAGATTGTAAATAGGATTTTAAGATATAACAAACCTTTCTAAGACAGTAAGAGGGGTTGCTTACGTTTTTGTGAACCAACAACACATCCTAACTGGTAACCCCCCGAGTACCGTTGAATTCAGCTTTGTGCCACATATGGGTGAGCCTTAAACGGACCAGGTATGATTGCCCATCATGAATTTTGTGAGTACGTTAGATTGCTTGTGTTTGATAGCTGGCCTTTACCCAAAATAATCGTAAACCAATAGCATTGCAATCCAGGTACTATATCCAGTAGCATTGCAATCCGGACAGTAAATACAATTAAAAAAATATAACAACTTCATCTTGTGTTGCGTTCACAGATCACAATAAACCAACTTATCAGTGGAAAAGCGAAATACCAACTGAATACGAATGTACAGAATACAGTTGTTGATGTACAGCTTTTAGTGGGAGAAAGGTAGTCAAACAAAAAGACTTGATTACTCTCCGGCTGGTCTGCCAAATTCAGAACAAATCAATGTTAAAAATCTAAGGATTTACATCTTCAAGAAAAGAAAAATGAAAAATCAAATATCGAGAGAGACAAAGAGAAATTAGAGGAGGGTACCTGAAAAACTTGATTGCGAGCTGCAGAAACGGAGAATCCCTAATCAAATCTTTTGAAAAAACATTCAAAATCAAAAGATAAATAAATCGAGTATCTAAGGAGAACAACTAAATCGATTCAGATTTAGCGAATAATGAAAAAAGAAGAAAGAACCCTAAGTTAAGATACCCCAAATGAGTCATACCTGGGATTATAATGGATCGATTGGACAAATTCTTCATGCTCCTGAATTCAAAAGAAGAAACGTCTTTGAGTGACTTCAAGGCTGAGCTTTAATTCCATTGAATGGCAACAATATGAAACCACTGTCTTTTGCATTAAGTATTGTTTAATCCTGAAAACACCAAATTGGCTTGAATCTAGAAACGTGTAATTCTTTTACTCCTATCATTGCGATTGAAGTGTTGTTGAATCTGCAAGCTCTAAATTACCCCTCCCCACTTTGCGAAGAGGAAGTGTTATTGAACCTGCAAGAAATATCGAGGAAATTATGTGATTCATTCTTGCAGTACTACACCAAAAAAACAACAACTTGAAATGTAATCTCTTATGGTATGGGAACTACCTACCAGGAACAATTGCTCCCCATGGCGTGGTACGCAAATCAAGAAAATCAATGAGAAGGCATATGTAACGGATGAAAGCCTTTCCAAGTGAAAGTACAGCCATTCCATTGCAGCAGCAGCGTAAATTCAGGTCGGGAATAAGTATCCGTCAACTTCAGGTTTGTCTGTATGAATCTTGATTACAACTGTTTATGGTTGTTGATCCCATGTAGTTTCGGCAAAACGTTGAATGCTGGATCTTTGCATACTTCGACTAGACGAGCAAGTTCTCATGCCCCAGATGGTTAATATTGCTGGCCAATAAGATTGCAACTTCTAAGTATATGCTTATGCAGGAGTAAAGTGAAAACATGCAGTGCTGTTAGATACTTAGTACAGGCGTAGGTGTAAAATGGCTGTAAAATGACCTTAACTCGTGACTCGTCCTATTTGAGAAGGTTTTATTATACGAAAAAATATGGAAAGTCGGCTTACCTGGTACCAAATGCACATTGCAATCATGGGGATAGAAACAATGAAGACCTGCCATGCAACTTGTGACATTACTGCAATTATCCCTATTACGATCTAACAATAAAACGACAACAGATCCAATTTGATAAGGAATGTTGACATCCGCTGCACTTTGATCTGTAGAACCCTGAAAATGACAGCATCGGTTACTTCAATCAGCATTTAGAATTCTATTAGCTTCAAAGTCATCAAAATAGCATGAATCTGTAAGGGGTACAGAAGGAAAAAACAAAAATGATTGCCCATGTTCACTCACTCGATTTAGTATCCTTCCACTTGAGGTGGAATCAAAAAATGACGTGGGCGCTCGAAAAATATACAAATGCATTTTGTTGAAAAGTAAAATCGCAGACTTGTATCCAGCAGTTACAAGAAAAGTGGTCCTCACAAGAATGCAAAGGGAGCTTCCCACAGCCAGCACAATGTAGACATGGATGAGAGTGAAGCCATTAACCGGAGATTCTACGTCCTTCAATGTCGGGGTTGCCCAAGCCATCCAGCCTAACCTAGCAGTATGAATGGTACAAGTAATCATCCAGATGCAGCAGTAATAAATTCCCAATACACCAGGAGACCTACTTTGCCTTTCTCCCTCTCTTCTTCTTGAACCAGATGGCCGTGTGGCACTGATGTTCATCTGTTATACAGTCTAGCTCTTCTATTCTATCTTTTTTTTATGTACATCCTGCAGAGAGTTCCCCCGACCATCACTTATTATCATTTCTGGCTCAAACGAATCAAGAGTCGGCATGACTTTTTCAAGCGCACCAACCAGTTCCGTGAAATCTGTTCCTGAACTAAGGATATCCTCATACTTCCCTACTTGAGTAATCTTCCCATCTTTCAAAACCTGACATCGGAAACAGCACAACAAATCAAACTGACGTGAGAAAGATTAGGGAAAGAAAGAAAGAAAAGAGCAATAGAAACAGCTCAACAAATCAAACTGACGCGGAAAGATTAGGGAAAGAAAGAAAAGAGCAATGTAATATCAGCAGAAGGTAAACACGGATAACAATCGTAAACTCAAAGATAAAAATGTAAAAGGTTTATGGAGAATTGACCTGTGCATATACGGCTTTGTCAGAAACAAAGGCAAGTGTTCAGACCCTGTCTGGGCTAGCTTGAAGGGGTCAGACCCTTCTGATAGAAAGTACCAACCAGCACCACCAAACTCGTATCCCATCCTGTTGCATCGTAAACTACCAGTGCCTCTGTGCAAGGCACTCAAATATAACACACACCCTTCTGATAGATGACGAATGCAGACACCAAATGTAACCCTCATGACAGAAATCTCGATGGCCATTGAGGTATCGGACAAAAGTTTCAACAAGGTATGGGCCAATACATTCTAGTTTATCAAAAACCTAAAGTAAACAAGGTTTAAACAAGTAATCCTTAAAGCATTTTCACAAACAAGTGATTGGTCACACGTACATTAGTGATTCAAGTGCCTTCTGTGGTACAAGTCAAATTATTTCTTCTGTGGTATAAGTCAAATCATAAAAGCAAGTTTAAGTCTCGACATTCATAGGTTGATTTACAGCAATTAAGGCATGTCAACAATTATACAAACACAAGATGAATCTGCAAAACAAGGATGAAGTCCTATCACACATCAGGAGACCAACAAGCTAGCTAAATCAGAATCAAGTTTTAAAAAAGAAAGGACTAAAAACAAACAAGTTCATTCATTCATCGCATTCGATCATTTTCGGTGCATTTTTGACAGTCAACCTCCCGCTTAGAACCCAACCACTATGTTCAAAGACTGGAGCTCAAACACAAATGCAATGAGCATCTCCAGGAGGCTCAACCACAATGAGAGATAGGAGAACAAAATCCAAAAACTAAAGAGATAAACAATCTCCAGGAGGCTCAACCACAATGAGAGATAGGAGAACAAAATCCAAAAACTAAAGAGAACAACAATTAAGGACTACATGTAGAGTTTCTATTCAAGACTAACTCTAACTAGTGAGGGGCAAGGCACGTCAATTTTTAACAAGTAACTAGGGAGCTAAACCTTCCTCCAAGCCTTCTAACTGTTCCCTTGCTGCCACCAAGCCTTGTAAATGTTGCCTTGCTGCTTCCAAAAGTGTTGCCTGGGGAGTTCTAACCAATTCTGCGCATTGCCATTTTGAATCATAACAAAAAGGTCGATGAGGTGTAGTCATGCCCATCTCCATTGTTCCCACCATCTCCCTAAGGAGTTCTTCTGCTTTTGCTGACCTGTTGAGAGCCCTATGAACATCCACATATGGAAAATTTAGCTTCATAAATGTATACGAAGAGGAGCTGAATGACATCACAAATATGTCTCTAGCTTCATTTAGATATTGAAGAGCCATCCTTGAGTTATCAAATTTGAGATGGGCTCGGGCAACTACTAGCATGAGCTGACCAATAACATAATTCGACTCCCCAAAACACTCCCGCAACTGATGTTCGGCATCTCTCAAAGAATCCATAATAGTCTCTTGTGGAATATCAAATTGAGATAGAAGAATCTCCGCCTTCAGCAGGTTTAGGCGCCCCTTCAAATGAAACTCTAGTTCAAGAGAGAATACCTGCTCTAAACGAACCAACAAGTTTTCAACCAAATAGAAAGCTTCATCGAATCGTCGGTTGATATAAAGTAATTTAGAGAGATCATATATAACTGAACCCATATCTTCTGTCAAAGGCTGTGCTTGAATCATATTCATAAGAGTGGCAATACTCTGATTGAGTCTCACATTGTCTTGTCTGTGGTGATACAATAGTGATTGCCATAAGAGTGTTCGAGATCTTTGAATAACATTTAAATCAAGTGCCAAAAGTGACACTATCTTCTCCTCAGCTTCGGCCAAAGATCCTCTCCAAAGTAAGATCTCAATTTCCATGTAATCCACATCAATCCACGAAAAATTGCCTTGAGCTTGTTGGACAGTAATCATAGCTTCATTCATCCAATGCTGAGCATTTTCTTGATCACCTTTAGTCGAGTAGATTAAAGATATGATCCTTTCACACTTCCCTAGGAGCATAGAGTTCTCATTACTAGGTGTAGGATAATCGTTAAACTCCGTGTAAGCGATCAACCCAAACTGCAATGCTTTGTCTATTTCAAATGATTTGAATGCCCAAAAAGACAATTTCATATACCCGAAACCTTGAACGGAAACATTCAATGCAGGATTTGGTGTTAATGAACTTAATTCATACGACTCCGAGAAATTACGAGAAGCTTCAATGTTACAACCCATGGCCTCATAATTCTCACCTAAAAGATTATATGCAGTAATCAATTTACCTTTTATGTAATTCTCATCAGGACCAATCCCTTGAATTTCAAAAACAGCCCACCCCAGTGCAACATTACGGTAATGAGAAAACAAATTAACTGCCCATTTAAGATGATTAATAGCCTCTTTATATCTGTTAATTCGATTATATAAAATCCCTAAACTCAGAAGAACATTGCCGAAGAGATAAATGTTTACCTGATCATTGATTTCATTGTTAAAATTGCTAACCAAAACCCTTACACATCTAGTGTTTACCTCAGCGATTAAACCCGTCAATTCTGCAGGCATGATATCATTTTGAACCATGATTCTTTCGTAAATCTGCTCCGCAAAAGCTAGGGCATCCACCTGCTGCTGTTCTTCAGCCATATCTTAGACTCGACGATAGATGAGAACTGAGAAGTGTCGAGTGAGGTTTGGGGAGAATTGCAAATTAGTATTTGTAGTAGATCTTGACGGCTGAGATCTCTTGGGCAGATTAAAGTGGGGGTGAATCGCGCCGTCCATATTATTTTCTATTTAAAGTAACCCTACGGTGATAACTGAGGAGCGTGGGTATTCTGCACACACTTCATCTATTTCTTAATATGATGACGAAATGGTTTCTTTTAACCCATGTATCATACGGATAACGGTATTTATTTATTTTTGATACAATACGGATAACGGTATTGCAAAGATCAATAACAGGCGGGAAACAGCACAATAAGTTGTGCTGTTATGGAAATAGTGTGTTGGTGGGCTGGGCCTGATGTATAACATTTTATTGTGGGTGTGGTGTTTGTTTGTTTTGAGGGGATTTTCAATTGAAGAGATTGGAGGGGCTGCAGATTACTCTTTTAAGGAGTGATTGTTTTGCGGATTTTTTATTTTTTTTTTAGACTTAAAAGGGAAAGTTTTATAAAAAGACTCAAGTCACAGAAATTGTGACAGGAGTGAAAAAATACATCCATCGATCAGTGAAGCATTGCATCTCAATTACAGATAAGAGTCGAAAGACTAAGACCCTCAAAAATATCAGAGTTTAAAGCCCAATTGAACCGAAATGATTAGTAGATTAGAGTTCCTGGCCGCGTTGTTGTATAGAATATTGTTTCGCTCCCTCCAGATTATCCATCAAATAGCGAAAGGAATTAAGCTCCAAATCTTTTTTAATTCTTCTGGTACTCTTCTTCTTGATCCCCCATTCCCATAAAGTCATTCTCACATTACTGCCTAACACCCACTTCAAACCAAAGCTATGCAAGAAGTAAGACCAAAGTTCTGAAACTATATTGCAGTGTAGAAACAAATGGTCAGAAGTTTCAGTTGCCTGACGACAAAAAAAAAACAATCTGCATCTTGAACCAGACCTGCATTGAAAAGTTTATCCAATGTCGGAGCCCTTTTATAGCACAAAGTCCATGCTTGTTCTACAGATTACCTCCAGGTTTTTCCAGAATCTATGGCTCCTTAAACAGGAACAACAGATATAACTTCACTTTATACCAATCTTAAAGTTGACGCAGAGTTAGTAGCAGAATGTTCTTTTAGTAGCCATAGGTAAGTTATGGCTCTTAAATTTTTTCCTCCAAGTAGTCGAAGGTAAGTTACGGCTCTTAAATATTTTCCGCCAGGTAGAAGCTTTTGAATATATCTACGGTTGTTTATACGGACTGTCAATTTGTTGTTGACTTACGACTGTTGAAACTTAATCTACGGCTATTGAGAACCTTTAGACCTCCAGTTTACCCTATGTTGTGGTTGTTTATGTTGTTGTTGTTGCACCGGCAATTGGTTTTGGTTCTTGTCTCTCTATCGGAATCTTTGTTCTTCTTTTTCCAGCAAATCCACCATTAAAAGTTCGTTGGAAACCTCATAGCTCAATTCACTCTATTAAATTCAAGTAGGATACCAACCCAACCTTTGTTAGCTCGCAAATACCTTATTTCATGTCTAAATTTGGCTAATTCTCAAACCAACACCAGAAGAAGAAAATATATAAAAAGAGCCCAAGAGTGTAGTCGGTGTGATGTGAGGGAACAATTGCAACACCAGAACCGATTTAATTAACATCCATACAATAATCAATATTAAAGAAACCACGGTGAATCCGAAACTAGAACTTCTCTGCAACAATTGTATATCATTTGGAATCTGGTGTGCTTTTCTTTAACCATAATCCTATAGCAGTTAGGGTTCTTCATTTTAGTTTCATGATCACAAGTGAACCGGTAGACCTTTAAGTTTTACCGAATTTTGAGTTTACAAATTACAAAATCAAGAATTTACCCATCTTTTGATATTAATCACGATACCTTTATAATTCCATTTAATGGATTCCCATTCAGAGGCATTATTGGGTTTACAGAAAGCATCATTTTCTCCTGCACAGTGATCTTAAGAAATCGATTCCACTTTTATTTCTTTGTAATTTCTTTGGCAACTTGATTCCAAGGTAAATTCTCATGAGCATGACAAGTGAAAGTAGGAGAACTTTTATGAATAGGAAATCTTGAGATTGGGCTGGAAGATTTTCAATTCGTGGTACAATTTGTGGTTGTGTCATAAAAACACCTAGTTGTTTGCTCAATATGATTTCGGTTTCCACCAAAAAAATTCAGTTTTCCCCTTTGGTATAAAGAATGCGTTGTCATCTTTACCCACATCTGCATTGTTATCTTCACAAAGTCATGTATGTCATTCAATAATCTCTCTACGAGGAATGAGACATTTCCACCTCTTGATGTCCATCTATTAGCAGTCTTATTATTTGGATCTAAAATCTACTTGAATGATTTGATCATCCATACCCAATATCTCTTGAAAGCAGAATTTTAAAAGAGGTGCCATCTTTTACTTTTTCTTCAATCTTAAATCTTTCCAAGTTTTCGAGTATTTGATGTGAGAAATCTAAAGTTTTTCATCCGATTTACGTTGTTGAGTTCCTCCCTCTCTCTTCTCTTGCTCTGACACTCTCTTTCATCATTGTTTTCGCGGAGACGGTGTTGTTAAATAATTATTGTCCTCAAGTTTAATTTGAACATGCACATCGGTATATAGTATTCGGACTGATCGTTGGTTTATAACATTTTAATTATCCTACTATTCTGTTGTTATAAGGGTCATTCGATACTATGTTTTTACATTCGAAGAATCAATTGTGAAACGAATATGCCAAAAAAATATATTAATAATAATAATATTAAAAAAATGTGGAAGGTAGTGTTCAGTGTATTTTGTGTTTCCAATAGTACTTTTAGAGGGTAATTCTTGGGGTAAGTTGTTAATCGCTAAGCTGCATATAATTATCCATGTTGCTCCTTATATGCATGGACAATGAACCACATTGTTGGGGTTGCGCCCATTATGCACCTATAAATTTTGAGGATATAAATGGGTTGGGTGCTCACATCTGCCATGTTTAGAAACTTTAGACAAGATCAAATGATGCACAACATGACAATAAAACCATCAAAGGACGCATGACACAACATTAGAATTGGTTGCTAGGTCACTCAACGTGAACTACCAAGGCAGTGGATTGGTTACCTATAATAGTTTGGTTTGGATAGAGGGCTCATAATCCAAAATTGTAACAGATTGTAAAACCGGGTAGATGAGTCCTAAGTGGGATACTCATGAGACGATGAAAGTTTTCTTCACTTGCTTTGGACATGTGAAAATTCAAGATAAAAGGCATTTCCTTTAAGAGAGTCTCATCGCACCTTGAAATGGATCAAAGTGGAGGGTGTGGCAGAGGCAAGCTTTCTCAATTCCAGAGATCCGATCCAAATATAAAAACTACACGCATGTACGCCGGAACCCTAGTTTACATAAGACAAAGGGGTTAAACCATGGCATCCTTCTATAAAACAACTTGGTTCTTCGCGTAAAATGAACCAATTGTTAGAACCTCAAAACCTTCTAAATTTTGACGCCAATGGCAAACGTAGAAGAAGCTTTCACGACAAAATATGGCACCGAATTAATGCGGATGATATTCTCTCGTCGGAAGCATTCCACTCATTAAAGAGATAAGAAAGAGATGCTTAGCAGTTTTACTTCAAGAGAATTTAGATCTTATCAGGGTTGGAAGGATTGTATTAACGATAGGGATTTTAGCTAGTGAATCTAAAAGATATCGGCTGGATGTTCGATATTTAGAAATGTGTGTGGATTTTTATTCTGCTTTACCAAAAATCACAGAAGAGTAAGAAGATCTTCAACTTCAAAAAACCCTACTAGATCCATCATACATTAAAGGGGTGTATTGGATTAAAATTTGTATGTATAACTAAAAGTCCTTGAAACTCGTAGGTATTCAATTAGATATGTAAATAATCATTATATATTTGTGCTACTCACTTTGGATTTTTTCAAATTCCACAAATATCTTAGGTATTGAACTCATTTAAGATTTCTTAGGATAGTTAAGAGCCAAGATATATAAGAACTCTATGGATATTTTTAAGATTATCTTCTGTCAATCTCAACCCAAACCATAAGAGTTTCATGGATTCTTCTGGATAACTTATGTATTGGGTTTCTCTTTTGGTTTTCTTACAACTGTATTATATGTTTTTTTTTATGATGTTAGTCGGAGTTTTTCTTTTAGAAAAAAGTTTTCTCATTCATTGTTTTGCTCATTTATTCCTCTAACCTCTTTTTTCTTTTTCTTTTTTGCTTATTCATCTCCATATGTTGCCCTTGTTAGATTATAACTTCTGTAACCTTTGGCATTTGATCTGGAATATAAAAACTTTTATAAAGCTCTTTTGTTTTTTTATGTGTTATAATTTTTCTTTTAATAAACTTTAGATAATAAACTTTAGGTGATTATCGGGCATCAAGAAGAAGACGAAAGATTAGCGATTGTGAGAGGAAATATCAACAAGAGGAAGAAAGACTACGGCAATATTCAGTAATGGGTGTAACCACCGACTTGAGGCTTCAACTTCGAGTCGACCAAGAAACCAAGTAGTATTAACCCAACACTTAGAGTAAAAATCAACTTAGATATAAGATATTAGCAATTGAGAAAATTGAAAAACCGTGCTAGTAGTCTTGATTCCATCTTTCGAAATATTCGATCAGATGAAGTGGAGAAAAAAGATATGCGGAACATGCATGTTGTTGCTTCTAAGGTTAGTAATATGCTTTATTGCTTGGGTGTTCCAGAACCCAGAAAAGATGAGATTATATATGAGGTTTCAGTTGATGTGATGGACTATCTTGTACCAACTGCACAAGAACAAGTTTCCTTTACCGTCTCGGCAGACGTCTCCATTACATTAACAGAAGTAGTCATGATGTTGATGACGACGAAGAGGATTCAGAATATGACTACGAAGAGGGTTCAGAATATGGTTCATGATGTTGATGACGACAAAGATGGTTCAGAAGATGACTACGAAGAGGGTTCAGAGTATGAAATGGATATTGAGAGCGACAATGAAGGATCGTCAGTAACGCTTTGAAGACGTAGAAATTACAGCAAAAGCGCTCTTTTCGCATAGAAAGTATTCAATTACAAAATAACTCTTGTTTTTTTTCTTTTGATTTATTTTCTTTCTGAATTTTTGAAATGGGTGGAGTGACTCAACTTCAAAAAACAGTGATATGCCTTAAGATCCTAGCGTATTTTTATTTTCTTATTTTCTTTTGATGCTAGCTAGTGTACTGGTAAGGATCACAATACATGACTGTAAAATTGAACCTTTGAACTCGTAGTTTGTACGAGGAGCATTACTTATTTTACTCAATAGGATAACTTTTACTCAAGGGCTCCAACTCACTGGCAGGTGATACACTTTACTTGCCCTTCCATGGGTGCAATCAGCACCATTTTTTTTTCTTATTCATCTCCATATGTTGCCCTTGTTAGAATATAACTTCGTCAACCTTTGGCATTTGATCTGGAATATGAAAAACTTTTATAAAGCTCCTTTGTTTTTTTTTTATGTGCTATAATTATTCTTTTAATAAACTTTAGATAATATTTTTCAGTCGTTATATATATATAAGTATCCTAAATTTAATTCATTATAATCCAAATAATAATTCTATAAGTATCCAAGATTCTTTTAAGTCCTCCCTCTCTCTCAATGAGTTAACTCGCTCCACCATTAACGAGTCAACTTGTTCTTCACTTGCATATCATTTTTCACTCAAATCCAAGCCTTTGGTAGGGGTATTTCATAATTTCAACTTCATTTCTTTGCATTTCTATTATGTTTTCATAAGTTTTATGTGTTCTACTCCTTCTTGATCTTCGTCGAGTCAACTCGATTCACCAAGTCAAGCTACCAAGGTTGGTTTTAATAGTTATAATCTCAATTTCTTCAACTGTTTTGGATTTGTGTGTCTCTTTGTCGTGTTTAAACTAGAACTAGGGTGAGAACTGTTGTTTTTGATTCACTTCATATTGATTTTCTATCTTCCCAAAAATCTTGTGTTGTTTCGTGTATCTTAACTCGTTCTTCTACCTGTTTTTGTCTGTTTGCATGCAATGATTTCACCAAGTCCACAACCTTTTCCCTCATTCAATTTACTTGTTGCCATGTTCCCCTTCTAGTGTGTACTCTAGCAATAGAATTAAGCTCTAACCCACACCTTTCCATCAACAATTCACATATAAATTCAATCCGGGTTTTGAATTTGTAATCAACTTAGTCTCGCAAGGGAGTTTGGAAGAATTCCACATCTCGACATTTCAGTGGTCCAACTTGGTCTTGATTCGGAAAGAAAGATTCAAGAAATTCTCAGAGCATATTAAATTCGTCAAGTTGTAATAATTTAGTTCATTCCCTCATTTTCCCCTATGGAAAATGGGGGAATTAGTTTACAATACTTTATGTTTCTAGTTGCCATGTTCATAAATAAGTATGGTATGTGTATTTATCTTTTTAGGTTTCTTTTAGGTCTAGATCTAGGACAGGTCTATTTCGTTACTCATCGTTGGGCTCTCTCAGGAAGTACGTTCCTCTATCATATGAAGAAGTTCGTCGTCAAGAGGTGGACAATAAAGTTAGATCAGTTGCATGCAAGCACGGGAAGACACCTTTCTTCTGGGACCTTCTTCTTCTGGTTCATCAAAGGAATGTGGGTTTCGTAGCTCAACAAAGGAGTGTTCACACCATGGTTCGAGTTTTTCTCCCATTTGGAATTTGTGCATCCACTGCTCATTGGTATCTTGTTTCTGGTTCATGTCAGGTTTTATTTTTTCACCTCAACAATCATCACTCCATATGTTCCTCAAAAATATTGGATACATTTTCTAGTGTTTCTGTGAGAAAAACCTTCGGGTCTTGGCACCAATACTTATCTCGGTGCTTCTTTAGGATAGTTTGCTATTAATGTTGGTCATCAAGGTTAGTGGTACTCTATGAAGATGAAGGTACGGATGTTGAATCGCATATGCATTTAGTTTCAGGGGTCTGATAGTCAAAGGGTTTTCCCTTTTTTATTCATGGTCGGGATGCGAAAGAGAAGTTTTCTTATGTAATCATTTATCTCTGTTGGGTATGATTACACATACACTAATTGTAACTCTAATCTTGCTATTTAAATAAAATCCTGACCTTTAAAAAGATATTCTTTTAAGAAATTTTATAAATACACATGATTCAGGTAAAACGGTAATCTATTTATATCCATATAAATCCTGATCCAGTACACCCTTGTAAAGGTCGTCTTGTGACAGCCCATGATTATATAGGAGTTTATCTGGAAAAGATGGGTCTTCTAATTAAAAAAGATGCTAATTATATTGAAAAGAGGTTTGATTTATATAAAGATCTTTCATACCCTTCAAATGTACAAGGTGTAGAAGGGTTTTGCTATTTTAATATTCTTGAAAAAGAAGGGGTACCGAAATACTACCAACTTTTCGTTTTGGCTCGTGAGTCTTATGGTAAAAGTCTGGACGATCTCAAAAATCAATATCCAAACCTCTAACTGGAGTAATCTCGACAGTTAGGCAATAACGTACTACTTGGTGCTTTAATTATAAATCAGAGTTATAATGCGGAAAGTAAAAGCACACAAGACACCAGAGATTTTTTTAACGAGGAAACTGCCTTGCAGAAAAACCTCGGGACCTCGTCCAGTTTTGAACACCGCCCAGTACAAACTGACTACAAACACTAGCCTACTATAAGACTTCGGTCTGGGATGTAGCAGAGACCAACTCAAGCCCTCCAAGCGAATTGGCTACTGTCGCCTTCCGTACGTCTCTGGATCCCCCACAGATCGTCACGCACTTGATTCCCCTAGCTGACGTCCGTTACAGGCCTAGGAGTTGCTTTAACCGCTGTCAAAGGCTTGTGTCAGCAATACTGAGTTTTAAACCAAACTGTTGACTTATGGTGTAACTGTCCTCTATCAGTTTACCATAAACAAGATGACTTCCTTCGGATTGCTAGATCCAGGTCATACGGAAATCTACTTCTTGAATCAGGGCTGACACGCAAACCAAGTAAGCAATGCCCAATTCAAATCTACCTCAGTTATACACGAAGAACCACTTAAGGAACTTATATAA
>JAJJMA010194311.1:0-15787 GCA_023529015.1 Papaver nudicaule | reverse complement strand
GGAAAGCAACTGTCACAAACCGCAACCAGCAAGAGCAACAATTGATGCGAGTAAAAAAAATACAGTGTGATTCAGTTCTTATGTGAGTCTTCGGAACCAGCCAGCTGACGCAACAAGCGCCGAAGATATCCTCCAACATATGGCTCTAAGGGCAACCCACTGATATCAGGTAGAAACAAGTCGATAAAAACCAACTACAAGAAAGAAACCGACCCTAGCAACAGAAACAAGTAAATAGGGCCTAAAGCAAATACAATAGCTAAAGGTACAAAACCATCATGACGAGGTAAGAAACCCAATTAGCAATTGCTGCCATCCGTGCACATAAGCCTCTATATCTCTGAATTTACCACCCAAGGTACGGTTGCTAGTGTGGATGAATATAGCATAAGGTAAGCTCTGAAAGTGATTGTTACCAAGAATTTACCACCTTCGGGCAAACTCTGGTGAACCATTCACCACCTTCATTAAGACATGCCAGTTCTCCGTTAAGATTTGTGCAGAAAAAGCAAGTAAGATACGTGTTATCACCAAAAGCACTTAGTTAGTAGTGCAAACGCAGATAAGCATATACATAACCGCTGTTCTTTAGGTGGTTAGAGTCAATGGTTTCAGTTATAACAAATCAACTTTTTTTCAGTTATAACAAATCAACTTTTTTCAGTTATAACAAATCAACCGTCAACCAGCATTCTTAACTGCAAACAATATCTACAAGACCTTGCAACATTCAACCTGGACACTTAGACACTACAACTGCAATACAATACTCTAACAGAAGCTTAGCCAGCTGCCGGCATACTAACTAATTGTCAATTCGCATTAGATGGTTAAACATTGATGAGTGAAATAGAGCTCTAATGTATTCTGAGATTCAGTGACCACATGACTCATAGATTGCTCAACGACGGACCTAGCACCTCCAAACAAACAACTGATCTTTATTAACTTATAACAAATCAACCAGCATACGTAACTGACAAACAATATCTAAAAGACCTTGCAACTTTCAACCTGGAATATTAGTTCAACACGTCAACTACAGTACAACACTCTAACAGAAGCTTAGTCAAAATACTAACTGTCAATTCGTATACTAGAAGGTTAGAAAATTGATGAGTGAATCAGAACTCTAATGACCAAATGATTCATAAATTGCTCGACGACGGACCTAGCACCTCTTAACAAACAACTGATCTTTATTGTATTGCATTAAGTGAAGACAATTTGTTTAGTACCACAGTAAAGAATATTTAAGGAAACAAAAATTATAAGATCAAAAAAAGAAAGTGAAACTACTATTAAAACAAACAAAATGTTTACTTACTCGAATAGCACAAAACCCACACCCAGAGGATACATGCAAGCAGGTCCATGTTTCTGCATCTGGTGCTGTTGTGTAATTAGGGCATGTGGTGTTCTTGAAATGGATAGTGGCCTCAAATCTACTCACCACCGGAGAGTTGAAAGAACTTACTGCAAAAATGGCAGACAGTACGAGAAAGCAAGCAGTAATGCCGCACATGCTATAAATCTGCTTCCTTCTCCCATTTCTTTCAATAGAAAAGTAGGAAACCCAGTATCAACGTTGTCTAAACTAGCACCGAAAAGAGAAGTCCAGAGTGATTTTTTCCAACGAGCCAACTCATGAATGCTAGGTATGTAATATATCATTGCATTATACCCAACAAGCTGATGTATAACTCAACACCAAAAACAAGCCCTGCGTACAGCTGGAGTACCCCATGCACTTCTTATCTCTGAAATGATTTTACATGAACTTTCGGCTTCTTTTTTCATTTCCTACCTAATATATAAAGACGAGCAAAACCAAAAAAGGAAAAATAACACATCAATAGTCAACTTCTATTCAAACAATCTCAAGCATAGAAATGAACTTATGTATGCAAATGTTATTCCCAGCGTAGCAACTATGGGCTAGTCAAAGCTTTATCAATAACCTTAAATGCTGTTCATCTTCGGAGATTCAGGGAGTGACAATAGGAAAAATGAACTGAAGTACAGCTGGAAACTAGATCCGTTCAGACTTCAAATGCCAAGATAATCATATTACACTTATTAATATTTTAGGATTTCCGAGAAACTGATCAGAAAAGAACATAAAAAGTAAGAATCATTGTTATATTACAACACTGGAGGTACCTTGGTATCATGGAGGTTTCTGATGTATCACCAAAATTGCCCAAGCACATGAAGAAAACCATATGTGCAAGAGAACCTCTGATTCTAGCAGGAGAAGCCTCAGCTATGTAGTCATGGAAGCCAATCCAACTGCAAGCCCAGTGACTAAGGTTCCAGCAACAATTAATGAAGACCATGAAAATTTGGTCGCGAGCAATGCACCAACGCATATTAAGACCTCAGCCAACATCATAGAAACTTTCGACCGAATATGTTACTCAGCCCAGGCACCAACTGCTGCACCAATTATTGCTCCTACTATAGCCATAATAACAAGGTTTTCCTGCCAATAGAGATTAAATAACATTATGATATAATGATAAAAAGAATAAAAAAAAAAAAAAAAAAATAAGAAAAAAAAATAATAATATCGGGAGAAGAAAAAAAAAAAAAAAAAAAGGAATAATATCGAGTGAAACTTACATGAAGCATGGATTGGAAACCATCTTGGTAATAAATACAGGCTATAGAGATAACTCCTGCATCCAGTAGACATGTTTAATTATAGTCGCCGTAAGAGTTTTGTGTGATACATTACAAAGGGTATATAGCACTTGTGAAACAACCACCGAGTAAAGCTCCAAGTCCGGCAGTAAATGTTAGGCGTGTGAGATAAGGATGTCTCCAGGATGCCCGACGCTCTTTGCTTCTAAGCCTGATAAACGCTATGGCTTCTTCAAGCACTCCACCCCTCACCATTATTAGCTGAGAGATCTAATATGCTTCTTGCATTAGTGATCAATTATGTAGAGTTGAAATGTTAGTGTAAATGCATTTACACAGGAAAAACATATTTGAGTTCACCTATATATATAGATGAATATAGGTGCATAATTTGGATGAGCAGAAAACAAAGTTGATCTCAACATCCCCACAACTATAATTTTGGTGTGTGAACTTCTCAATTATAGTTTGTGAACTTCTCATGCATTAACATTGAAAGCAAGGCTGGAACAGATAATGTTAGCTAACTAGCTAATACAACCTTTGATTCTAAAAATACAAATTATAACTTTAATGAATCCTTTCTGTATGCTTGACATATCAATAAGTAAACTAAGTACTAAAGCTCCAGAGTCGACAATAAGAGATACTCAAACATCAGGGTAAGAACATCAAACCGATGCATACAATTTTTTTGATGTCATTGACGAGGATATCACTTATCAGGAATGAACATAGACATTGAAAAACTATAGAACTAGGTGGGTTTTCTTAGCGGTCTTATAGATGAAAAAACTGAAACGCACAGCGCAAGATAAATTTTGTTACCAAACCCACGTCGTTAATTTCATTACAGTATAACATTATGTTATGCTTTCTTGACACTTTAACCTCAAAAGGAAGCAGAAAAACTCAAAAAACATCAAAAAATACTAAAACTGATCAAGAGCATTAGATTTAATGTGCCATTTAAGTGAACCAAACTTCAATTCGTATTATAAATAAATCTTCATCAAAATCTCTTCATTTACTTATCGAAGAACACACACAGACGATTTTTCATACATTTTAAAAACCCAAATTGAGAAGTCGCAAACAGAATTACAGATGAGCAAGGCAGGTGAACTTGAGATACAATAACCTCCTGAACATGACTAAACCGAGCTCAATATGGGTGCAGGTTTAAATAAATTTGTGACTATGACATCGTCAAACGAAAAAGCTACAGAAACAGAAAACTAATAACGAAGCTTGATTGCTTACTGCAACGAGATAGAATAATGGCAAACCCCCAAGGAAAGCATCATAAATGGTCACAGCAAGGAGAAAGAGCTTCACCAGACTTGCCTTACTTACCAGCAAGTAAGCACTAAAATAGATGCTAATATATCTCATATTGTGCATGTTACCAGTCCATAACCATCATTCCCTCAGCAGATCAAAATTCTTAATCATTGATGTAGACCTTCAAACATACAAGGGAATTACTTCCTTTACGGCAAATAGCTTTGTTCCACCATGGAAGACAGCAAACATCAACGAAAAAAATGCCTCCACATCAGATATTTGAAGGAATCAAGATATCTCATATGAATGCTATAGTATGGAAAGCAGAATAATCTGCGCAACTGAGCTGTTTCACTATATTGGGGCTAAGGTCAATCTCCTGAGAAGCAAACTATAAAGGGTATTCATACAAATTGTAAGAGTTCGAACAGAAAAGAAAACAAAACAAAACAAACATACCTCTTGCACTGATGTTAAACTAATTTTCAAGCACCTTTTCTTTTTCTCCGTTCCCTTTCAACCTGTGACAGAATAATACACTTGTTAAGCAAATAGCATAAGATTTAAATGAACAAATGAAGTAAGATAGAGAACACTCACATTGACATGACATTTTATTTTCCTGTTCTATATGTGATCTGCATATTTCACTGAGACTGTTTACTATGGAGGGGTTGATGTTGGGAAGGGCAATAGATTTAGGTTAATTTTTATATTCTGAGTTGTGTGTATCTTTATATGTTTATCTAAAATAAAAAAGCATGAACTAAATGTAACCACTATATTCCACAAACATGTTTATATACAAGATCGAAAACTTGATTACAGGAAGAATACAAAACATTAAAGAAAAAACAATAGAAGAAAAAGAAGCTATAACTGTTTTCCCTAGTAGGTCGAACAAAAATCACAAGGTCCATCGGACGAGGCCAACTTCTAACCAAACAGGTGCTCAAACTCTTCTTCGTCCATATCCTCATCAATATCTTGACCATTTTCATTGAAGCACTTGTCAAATTCACCCTCTAACATGACTTGATTTTCTCCTTCATTTCCAGTGCGGTTGATTCCAGTTTGTTCGTAGAAAACTTCCTTCTGGGCATTCCAGCTTTCCGCCATTTCCTCCACTACATCTCCGATCAGCTTCTTATTTTCTTTTATGTGCTTTATGTTTTCAATATCCACTGTCTTTTCAGCCTCTTCATAAATGAGAAAGGATAAAAATAAATATTTCAGGAACAAAAATGCAACAGCTTTGCAATAACTTGTATACAATTCCAATTCTTTAAAAGATATTCACATAAGCTTTCCACAAGAATGAAGCAGTAATGAAAGAAAGAGCATTCTTTCAGATTTTCCATGTGATATCGATATCTAATAAAGTAATAAGAAATCTGAGAAGAAGAGATCATGAAAACATACCCTTGATGGCCAGTTCCTTAGCAGCTGAATATTCTGTTGACATTTTCTTCAGCACTTTCTGGTCAAGTTCCATACCCTGATAGAAAGACGGATGAGTGGTCATTCAACTAGTCTTGGTCGAAATGCAAAGATCTAAAATTTATAAAGCAATCTGGAACCTGTAAGAAAATCTGATACTGTTTCATTGTTTCCAATGGTACACAAAATGCTTACCAAATCCATGTGCAGAAACCGCTCAATTCGTGTATTTGTCAATAACCTGATAGGCCAGAGAGAAAGAGAGAGATGGTAAGAACGTAAGAGAGTAAAAAAAAAGGGAGTAGCACAAATTCTTAGAATCATTTAGAGGAAGACATACGTTTTACATGCAACTTGCATGCGGGTATTCTGAAGATTATTGATTGCATTAAGTCTATCATTCACTGAACTCTCATTTATGTCAACAAAACCAAACAAAAACGTATGTTTGTCTAGCATCTTTTTGACCAAAGCAGGTACAACCAAAATATCCTGTTCTTTTGCTTCAACCACAAGGCGTTTGAGGCTCTGCAGCTCTCCTATAGGAAATACCAAAGAAAAAAGCGAGTCAGTACACTGCCCTCCTCACTTTACACTTCCAGATACATATATTAACTACAACTCAATCAAGGCACTAGTGTTTCTTGATCATCCTCTAAATCACTACTTGTCATACAGATTACAGAAGTCGACACAGACCTATACAAAGTAGCAAGAGGCTAGCACACAATCTTTTCCACCTAGGCATGTTATCAGGTTCTGAACATCAAATGCTGAACTACAGAAACTATATGCAAAATGGAGCAGGGATTCAAATAATGAAGATCGACTGCTTCTTCAAGTGCTTTAGTTCTTCAGATTCTTGTATTTTGCTGACATGGACCTAAGCATAACAGATTGAACACATTTTTAAATAAATAAATTCAAGTCTACACAACAACTTTTAGCCACAGTCCACATACATGTTACCTATTAATTATAAATTTGGGGTATGAACCATGTAAGTGATTGGTGGTAAAGATTTTAAAATTGAGAATGTATTTTGTGGTTCATATGTGAAAGCAGATTGCATATCAGAACTTGTGCTCATTTGGGTTCCCGAAAATCTCTGGGACAGGCAAGACTATTGCTTTTTTTTGTTGGTTGACAAATAGGCACACATTGTTAACTGATTCGGTATCAAGGCACTATTTCCAGAGACTGCACTATTGGAGATTGATTTTGGTGCTAGGGTGCTAGCCTCTAACTGCTGGTGGTGCAGTTAGGGAACAGGCCAAAGGCTTTCCACATGGACTGCAAATAGGAAGCACAAAATTCTTAAATAATAATCCTCATAATACATGGCACCATATAAACAATGTACTTCCAAAGATTGTATTAAATTGTCAAAAACTTAAGGTTATCAGACCATTTAGATATCTGCCCAAACTAATATGAGCGTTGGGGATTAATTTTGACTAAGTCAGTAAGATGTCATCATAGAGAGTATTCTATTCCAACTGAAGAAAAACCTTAAGATATTTACTACAAGGCATTAAATTCATCAGCAAAAGATAATGGCTTATGCAATTAGAGGAGATTTCATACCAAGAGACAGATATATCCGAAAAGGAGGCTTGAATGGCTGGGTTTCATAAAGACAGTATAGACAGTAAAATCCGCCCAATCTCTGTGAAAATGAATCTTTAGATAACATGTGACCTGCATAAAACATTTAGCCATGTGTTATAGCATCAGAAAGAACATGAAATGTTTCTAGTAAGTAGTAACACGACATTAAAGCGGGAATTTTGCTGTTAACTACTAATACACACAGGCGACGAAACTGGAAGTATGGAACATAACGTTGGCCAAGATAGCAAGATCGCAACAGATTGTATAGATATTGACAGCTCAATTATTATAACTAGACAATTTATACTTTTGGGTAAGAGAAGTAGGAAAAACACCCCAAAGGCATAACTACATCAAGTCAACTATTCGATTAATACCGAGAACATACCTATCGAATGTGCATATAATGATTGCATGAAAAAGGCCTCGTTGTTTTTAGGCCTACCCTCGTATATAAAAGACAGCTTCCTGGATAGCCATATTCTCTTCATATCAACCAAAGTTGTTGATTTTCTCTGTCGCACACAATACATGTCAATGAAAAAGAAAAAAAGGAATGGAAACATAATAACTAAGACAAAGAGTATTTGGTGGAAATTATTACATCAGAGAATTCATGTATTAATTCATCAATGTCCAGCTTGAACGGGTTGATATCCATTTAATCAGCATAAACTGTATTTAAAGTCTTACAACTGCTTGCACGGTTGGGGCCTGATCAAAATGCCACACTCCTGCAGACTGACCACGTTTGTAAATGTTAATTCCAATCAAATACAAATAATTGAATCACCGCTACATAATAAAGATAATATGTTATTCCAATTTAGGGCGAACTGATATACTGTTCTTTGCTTCAAGCGTAAGAGGGATCTCGAACAAACCAACAGTACATAATAACTAAATGAATTTCTTCCTATGCCAATAAATCAGAATATCTGGGACAGAACACCCATAGTTGATTGTTTAATTTTTAAAGAATCTATTGCTCCCAAACTAACAGCTTCCGGAATAATGCAAGAACTGCTACTTGCCAAGAGAAAATGGTGGTGGCAGTATCATTCAACAGGTTCAAATACTTAAAATTAAATATGCTAAGAAGACAAGCAAATCAATGAAATAATACAAACACAGCAACTACGACATGTACAGAGTGAAAGAAGAATCTCAATAAAGCAAATGCTTAACTACTACACTGGACCTGAAAATGTTGTATAATGAGAAACCACCTCTTACATAACATACTTGCTAGCTAGGTCATTTTTCTATCAGAATCCAAAAACCTAAATCTACTCACTAAAAAAAAAAAAAAAAAATTTCTTCTTCAGAAGTTCCAAGGAAAATACCGTAATAATGGAGTTTATTTGATAGCCACCTCGCCACCTGAGGAGAAGAAGATGCCCGATAATGAAAAAAGAAGAGAAACGAGTAGAAGAAGAAAGTGGGTTAATTCAATTACAATTCGACTCACGGAGTCAGCTACACAAGAACAATTGTACAGTGGGACGAATTTATAACTTACTAGTGGTAAGCCCGTGCGTTGCACGATTTCATATGATATGTCATATTACTATTGGCACCATTTGCGTAACGATTTATAAAACCTGTTGTATATGAGTGTATGTATGGAATGTCATTTGGTTTCATATACACCATGTGAGCCTTCATTGATGGAGTGCAAGGAGAAAACTTTTAATGGACCAAAGGGGCTTTTCCTTGGTATTGTAATGAGAATATTTTCCCTATAAGAGTACTGTTCGTTTAAGCAACAGCATGAACATAAGTGATTGATCTGCGCTGAGGTTTTTTGTGAATCAAACCTACACAACTTTAAAAAAATCTGAGAAGATCAGTAACTCCCAAAAAAGTACTTCCCGGAGTTTCATTTGGTTTTCAGTAAAAATACTGCATTTAAGGTGCAAGACATTATAATGCACAATTTCAAGCAGGACATTTACTATGGTATAGGGGGGAGAGGATATGAATATTCCCAATGATACTTGGTTCTCATTGTTCTCAAAGAGACACAGATTATACCTGCACTTATGATGACCCAACTATTCAACCTCCCAGGGCCGTCTTACAGGCAAGGCAGTCTAGGCGGCTACCAAGAGCCCAAAATGTTAAGACAGTTATCTGAAGTTGTAACCAACTCAAAGATTTTTCTAAAAAGATTCGACCTTTTGTCTGACAATGTGATACAAAATCTATTAGTTGTTCGGGGAAGCTTAACCATTATATTTATCACACCCTTATCCTTATGTGATTCAATTCAATGAGTACGACAGTAGTATGCGCATCTTTCATGTATCAGTAGCATGAGCAGCATTATATGTTTTGAGATCATTTTCCAATACTTTGAGACTTTGAGATATTTCTCCAAGGCTAAAACTGAAGACTGCAATCACCAATGCCAATCATGATGCTACATATATCTTTGACAAAAACTTATGTGGCTACTACGTACTACTAACTTTTTAGAAAATGATATAAAACTTAGGTGTCTTAGGTGATAGTGACGCCCATACCAAGATAATTCAAAAATAAGCTACTAAAATCATCAAAATATACAATCTATATATCATGATAGTTTCCGCTACCCCAAATAGAACAAACTGTGCAATCTATTAATGTTAAAGCCTCACCTGCTCAATTATCAAACACGCAACCTTTTGACATGGAGTCGGACACACTACCATTGCGCCACAGATTGATACAAAAGATTCAGATACTAATCAAGATTACACAAAGTGGTAGAACAACTTTTAGCCAAACTTCTAGAATTCATAAGAACGTAATTAACTTGAAACCATAATGTGCATAGTGGGAGAGAACATATTTGGAATTGGATGTAGGTACGAATTTGCAAGTTGGTGAGTCGTATGTGTCTCAGTTGTTTAGGTTGTTAATTTATGAAGAGTTAGGTTGAATTCCAGTAGTATCAAGCAAGGGTTTAAATTCGAATCCAAGCTATGTATCTTTGACAAAAACTTTTTAATCTTATACAGTTCAATGACTAAACGATATGTCACCTAGAGTCAACATTATATACAAATTCTAAGAACAAATTATTGTTGGAGGTTGGAGATGAATGCAGCTAAATATGGGCTAATAAACCTGGCGTGAATCGTACACGCAACCTTCTGACATGGAGTCAGACGCGCTACCATTGCGCCACAGATCGGTGCTGTAAGATTTGTCTTATCATGGGATTTAATATCCTTATTAACACTTTTGTTGAGAGGTTTGAATCTTTATAACACGGGTTCAGATCATTAACGTACTAAAAAGTTTAAATATCATATTTCTATAGAAGTCCATAAGATAGTTCGGATACAGAGGAGCATCACAGTGGACACCAATTTGTGTGGAGAAAAACAAATCTAAAGGACATGGAAGGAAGAGAACTCACAAATGTTACCGCGGTTTATGGATTTCACAAATCTAGTCTCTAGACTCTTGAACATCCACTGACTTTAGGTGAAACCTGCCACATCAACATAGTACACGAAGTTAATGCAAGTTATGCAAATGTGAATTATATAGAAAAATATGAATACTGAAAACAAAGTTATTTAACAATTCACTATCTGATATATTGTTTGCAGAAACCATGAATGGAAAGGGGCTACGATTCCACATCATGTTAAATTCATTAAACCCCCTGGTTCCCCAAGACCGATGCGTAATCTTTGTTAGAAGAACGGATACTGAAATATGAGAATCTGAGCTACTCCTTCAACATTACCGCAAAGAAAAAATACGAAGGCAGGAAATGCTTCTCCTAAATAAGCCCAAAGCAACTTTAATGTGTCCCTTCCAAGACACCCAAAAGGTAGATCTTGCTAATGTAATTCAGAAATCATGAATGTAGATATTGCTACCCTCTGTTTCAATGTCCCTAGAAAATAATAATAACAAATTTGGGACATAGAAAAAGAATTCAGTGTTTGAGACACCCATCAATGCATAATTACTAAAAGAACCATAAACTGACTTCCCTACCATCCATGAAACGCCAACCATAAAGTGATAGATTATGCTTCTTATTAACACCTTTCCATGTGAGTCAGAGTTTTCAGAAAAGGTTCAACACAATTTCTTATCAAGCAGGCTTACTATTACGCCGCTCTATATACAACAGCTTCTTAGAGCACATTATGTAAAATGATAGATTATGCGTCTTATTAAAAACTAAGCAAAATGTGAATCAATGTCCTCAAAGAAAGATTAAGGAAACATGAATTTACAATACAACATACCCATGGAAGAAGATGGCAAGATAATCATTAACATGCTCACATACAACTTCTTACAGCACATATCACATAGAGAATCTAAACTCACAGGGAAAACTGTAAACAGACAAAACAAAGAATTCTATATATCAATGATAGTTAGAGAACATATAATTAACAATAAGAAAATAATGATTAGATCAAAACTTAAAGTCGAAATTGCTACAGAAAACCAAAAACAAAATAAACAGAGAAAATGGACAAACCTGATAAACCCTTGTCTGCAAAATCAAAAACAGCAAATAAAAATAGAAGCAAAAGGGAATAAGGAGCAAACCTAATAGATCTATTGAAATCGAAAGAACGATCTCCCACGGCTTCTCTGGTTCATATAAGTATTAAAGTAACAGTACCCGTAAAATCGATTTGATGAAGAAGGATTGGATATTAGGGTTTGAAAAGAGAGAGAAGAGAGAGAAGAGACGCAGGTGAAGAAGTAAGAATAGGAATTTATATTTTTCTCGAATGATAAGAATCGATAGGGAATATTGGAAAGTTTTCTCATTGGTTAAAGTTTCTCTAGGCCAGAAACTCTAAAAATCGAGAAAACTCCCCACTTTTAATCTCAGTCATTTAAAAAACTATGAAACCATAGGGTTTAATGGGTCGGATCCTGGAAAGACCTGATCCGCATTACCCGTACCCTCGCCCAATCGGCCAAGAGAAATTTAATTTTTAGTCCAAAAAACCGGAACCGGATTAGGCTATAGTCCTGGTCTAAATGTAATTATCCCCTAGTCCAAAACCTAGCTAAATTACCCGGATACCCCTAACTGGCATGTGCGACCCACCCCACTACTCCTACTACCATTACCATCAATACTATCTACAGACGTTGAAGATAAACTCAAAAACCAACTGAAATTCCAAAATCGCTCATCCAAAAACCGATTGAAACCATTAAACATCAAATTCAAAAGCGCAAAACAATACACAAACTTGAGAACCAAAACCAATTTAGATAACTCGTGAAAACCTAGATCTACAATGAAAAAATCATCCAAACCTGATCTACAATTAAGAAAATGATCAAAACTTTCCAGAAGTATCATTAAATCCGTACATATCATTAAAAATCAACTAAAAACCCAAAATTGCGTACTTACGGTACATATCAATATGTCAGTACATACGATATGTACTGGACGGCAGTACATATGATATGTACTGAGTGAAAACAAGAAGAAGTAGAAGAACACCCAAGTCAGATTTCTAACAGTACATATGATATGTACTGAGGGTAAGTAGAAGAATATCCCAAGTCAGATTTCTAACAGTACATATGATATGTACTGGGAGCAGTACATATGATATGTACTGAGTAAGTAGAATAATATTATAAGTCAGATTTCTAACAGTACATATGATATGTACTGGGGGGCAGTACATATGATATGTACTGAGTGAAAACAAGAAGAAGTAGAAGAATATCCCAAGTGAGATTTCTAACAGTACATATGATATGTACTGGGGGGGCAGTACATATGATATGTACTGAGTGAAAACAAGAAGAAGTAGAAAAAAATCCAAAGTCAGATTTTTAACAGTACATATAATATGTACTGGGGGGAGCAGTACATATGATATGTACTGGGTGAAAACAAGGAGAAGTAGAAGAATATCCCAAGTGAGATTTTTAACAGTACATATGATATGTACTGGGTGAAAACAAGAAGAAGTAGAAGAATATCCCAAGTGAGATTTTTAACAGTACATATGATATGTACTGGGCGGGCAGTACATATGATATGTACTGGGTGAAAACAAGGAGAAGTAGAAGAATATCCCAAGTGAGATTTTTAAAAGTACATATGATATGTACTGGGGGGGCAGTACATATGATATGTACTGAGTGAAAACAAGAAGAAGTAGAAAAATATCCCAAGTGAGATTTTTAACAGTACATATGATATATACTGGGGGTAAGTAGAAGAATATCCCAAGTCAGATTTCTAACAGTACATATGATATGTATTGGGAGCAGTACATATGATATGTACTGAGTAAGTAGAATAATATTCTAAGTCAGATTTATAACAGTACATATGATATGTACTGGGGGCAGTACATACGATATGTACTGAGTGAAACAAAAAAAAAAAGAAGAATACCTCAAGTCAGATTTCGAACAGTACATATGTTATGTACTGGGTGCAGTACATAATGTTATGTACTGAGCTCAGTACATATCATATGTACTGTATCTTCTTCTTCATAAATTTGTTCACGAATTTTTTTTTCAATCTTCTTTCCACAATTCCATCTCGAATCTTCTTGTTCACCTTCACTTCACATCGAATCTTTCACCATCACTCGTTTCTCTCTTTATATCATCGCAAAATTGAAAACAAAAAACTAGATCTGAAATTTATTTACTCTCTGAACTTGGAGCCAAACCAATTACTGACATCCAACCATCACCGAATTAACAAGAAGTTAGTTGAAATAATCAAAAACAAAGACCGAAATTCCACTTTCATTTCTAAAATGGAAAAACCCCAAATTCCAAAATCATAATCCAAATTTCTTGTCTAAATTCAACTGTTAGGATTTGTTTTTGCAGAGGGAGGTGATGTTTACTGCTGGTAGTGGTAGCGGTGTTGTTCTTGCGTTAAACCCATCAAACCATCTCGAGCAATGAAGAATTTAGACGGGAGAAGGAGAAAATATATCTCTCCACTGTTTGTATTTATGATTTGAAGGAGATGAAGTATGAAACGGAGATGGATAGAGAATGATTAAAGAAAGGATATAACAAAGAGAGTTGATTGAATTTGGTGCGGATCTAGATGAATACATTTGCTATTTTTGATTTTGAGTTATCCTTCATAATATGGAGAAGAAGAAGAAGAAGGGGGTATTTCGGTGATTTAGAAAATATTGTTTAAACTTTCCACACGTGTGCCACCGGTTTTCTCTTTGGTTTGGACTAAAGACTAAACGGGTTTTTGGGTTGGACTAGCGGCTAAACTATCTAGTGAATAGTGGACTATTCACTAGATTCTACATCGGCCAAACTGTCTATAAAGTCCTCAGTTACAGTTACCACTTACCAGCAGCAGGCTCTTCTTTTATGTGCTGTTTTCGAGACTGCAGGTTTTCTTTAGGACTGCAGTCCAAAAACAAAATAGGGTTATTCATAAAAAAAAAGGCAGAACACCCCATATCCAAATTTTGGGTGTAAAAAGAATATTTGGGGCGTAAAAAATAATTTTGGGGCGTAAAAAACGTATTTGGGGCGTAATAATTTTTTTGGGGGGCATAAAAAATGGAGTTTGCTCACAAAAAACTGGGGCGTAAATAGCCAAACCAAACAGTAAAACATGATATTTGGGCGTAAATGAAGTATTTTGGGGGTAAAAAAACTTTTTAGGGCGTAAAATTTTTATGAGGCGTAAATATTGGGGCGTAAGTATTGTTATTCTTTGTGCTTCGAACAATCTCAGACATCCAAATTCCAAGATTCGCACTGATAGCAGAAAAGGGTGTAGTTTTGAATCAAGTGGATAACAGAATCAATCATACCCAAGGTTCAATCTCAGACTTCCTAAGAAAACAAGTTAAGAGGAGCTTTTAAATAATTTGGATTTATGTTTGCCATAGCAAGCCAACAACAGTACTGTAACATGAATTGACGTTGTATACCTCCAATTTCATCATTTCCACCATTTGGATCTCAAGTTCATCATCATTCACCACAACCACCACAATCAACACCAAATCCATCTGGGTTTGCTCAATTTTCTCAGTTCTATCAACCTTTTTCTAATCCGATTTCAAACCCTAAATTCCATTTTCAACCCCACCAAAGCCCGATCTGGGGTTGCCCAAGAATAACAACAGAAAAACCCCTTTGTCGAATGCGAAGAAGTATTACTAAATTTAATTCTTTTTATGCAGGAAATCTTCCAATAATGAAACTGAACCTGCTGTCGGCAGATGTAAATGTAGTGGTGATGGTGGTATGTGTGATGAGTGTGGATACCCCAGGGACGGACCTACATAGTGTCAAATGGGGACTGCAGTCCCCCCCCCAAAGTTTCTAAAATAGCAAAATTAGGCTTAGGAATTGTTGGCTTTTATAAAATTGTCCCCTTTTGATATCAAAATTACTTACCCAAGCTTGAATTGAGCATGTTTTTGTTCAAATTTTCATTATATTGGTTTGAAAACTTCAAGTACTAGGCTTAGATCGCATAGATTTACGTAATAAACGCCTAAATTTTTTGCGTCCTTCGGCCGCCTTTTTTCAGAGTGGCACTACCTTAAATGGAAAATATTTGTCCTCCTGTACGAGTAGAAAATCTGCATAGATACATAAGATACTACAGCCATCAGATCTACCCATACATACAGTTAATTACCATGATCCCGAGGTACGAAGATCATAAGAACAATATCGAAGATACTCAAATGACAATAATCAAAGACTAAATGTATGAAGATTTCTATTTCAATGTTGTAACTACATGGATTATAACCCTAAGAAGCTAGAGGAGATA
>JAJJMA010194298.1:0-10596 GCA_023529015.1 Papaver nudicaule | reverse complement strand
TTTCTTACTCAGATCATGGTCGTGCTGAGTAAAGGGCATACACTGAGTGCGATCAGTGACCTGAGAGTTAGAGGGCTACTCTGTGTCTCAATATTTCTTACCCAGATCATGGTCGTGCTGAGTAAAGGGCATACACTGAGTGCGTTCAGTGACCTGAGAGTATCATGATATAATTGATTAATGAGATAGCAAAATAAAAAGATATAATTGCTTAATTAGATTGCACAATAAAAAATATATAATTGATTAATCAGAAAACATAAAAAGGTATAATTGATTAATCAGATAACATGATTAATCCGACAGTCCTTTAAACTTATGATTGTTATATTAATGTGTGTATTAACAGATGAATGCGCGTATTTGTTATTTTTTAAGATTAGGTAATTGTGAGTGTGTGTTTGATATTACAAGTTGTAATAAGACTCGAGTAACTTTTGATGGAGCTCCCACAACACATTCCACACCCTGGCCAGGGGTGAGTCTGTGAATGCGAGTTCTGAGAATTAGAGTGTTACTCTGTGTCTCAAAGTTTCTTACTCATACAACGGTTGTTCTGAGTAAAGGGCGCACCCTGAGTTAACTCAGTTAGTGCATACCTTGGTGCGGACACCATTGTTGAGGTGCGGGCCTCATTGAGATTCAAGGTTGAGGCATGTGCCCTACCTTTATTTTTATAGATGATTAGGTGCTGAACCGTGCAGTGCGGCTGCCTACGTACCCCTGAGAAAGGGATCAAGCACTACGTAGTTCAAATCTTTAGAGGGATTGTTATATCGTAGAACATTTTTTCCTTTTGGAGGCTGATTGTCGTATCTTTCCCTTGTAAAGTCGTTGAATTGTATATGCTCCATATAGAGGCTTGTTGTTTTTTTGTTTGAGACGGAGGCTATAGTAGATAATTAAATTGCATCTTTCATCTCTTTGCATAACTTCTTTAAGGTCAGCTGCGTCGTCGTCTAAGTCTTTAATATGATATTGGTATTTGTCTCAACCATGTGAACTTGATTATGCTGCCCCAGTGCTAAGCTAGCATGCACATATTGTTTGTTGGACTGATTGCGGATTGCCTTTCTTTCATGCATTATTTTTGAGATGCTTGTGAGCTCCACATTGTATTGCACCATCATTTTCTTCACCTGAAATATTGATAAACAAAATAACAAATTATAGGTATTGATCTACCGCATAGGTTGGCATTTGGGGTGTGATGGGTATTTGCCCCCTTTTAGTTTTGGAAGCTGATTGTAGAAGCTTGTGAAAGAAAAAGTTGTTGCCCTTGTGAAGACGTTTATTGTTGCTAATCTTGTGGAGTCCTCGAGATGTATAGTGTCACCGGTTTTTGTGTTGTTTTTTTATTGGAAATTGAGTGTCCAGATCTTGGAAATAAGGCCCTCATTGGTCATGTACCTACACAAAACAGAGACAAAGAAATGGTCTAGAACTCCATTATTGTTGTTTGACGAGCTTTTGGGCGCGTTGGTGCAGTAGTATTGGGTATTCTTCTTGCCCCAGCAGCCATGAGGTAATGTCAGTGTGGGAAGCATTACGTATGGTATAATATGGGTGCAAGGGGTTGGCAGTATCACCGGGTTCAGGTAGCAACAGCCTTAACATCACAAGTGCGGAAACGTAGGTAGCTTTGGTAGTGAGACAGCATAAGTATCATCGAAAGCGAAAGAACACATCCTTTCTAGATAGACTAAACTTTAAATCGAAATTTATATCATGCAAAGTTGTTGTTTTAATTTTGAAATGCAAACACATTACAAAGCCAAGATATTATTTATAGATGAGTTAGATATAATTCAAGATTATGCGAAGAATTTTCAAGGAACAAGTTTTCAAATACGACGACATGTTGTTAAAGAACCCCTCCTAAGCCCTAAGCAACATTGGACAAGGGATTTCACACTCAAACTACAAACACAAGGGATCTTTCCTCTTAAAGAATAACAGTAATAAATTTTATTTTCTATGACCCATTAAAACGTTAGGGCAGGTAGGAGCAGCAGTAGTGTGTGAAGCAACAATAACTTTAGGTAAGTGCAAAGAAGGACCAGCGGTGAGGATACGTTGGCAGTGTAAGAGCAACGACATTGAGGGAGCATTGATGGTGGGGCTTTCTTCACATTGAGAGAACGTTGACAGTGAGGGTTGCTTTTCTCCAGGTACGTTCAAGAGGAGCTCTTGGTATGCGTATGAGGGAGTAGTTGTATGAACAGCAGTGTGGGAATGAGCAGTTGTGCGAGCACTAGGTAGTCTTCTCTTTGGCATTTCTGGTTGGAAGGACTTTGACACCAGGCACGCTGCAAAGTGTGAGCTACAGCAGCGTTGTAAGGTTTAGACATTCAAGTGTGAGCATGAGCTTTGGCATCTCCATGTGGACAGTCCAAGTGACTATGAACCTGCACAAAGTCAGATCAAAGGCCTTAATAGCCATCATTAGTGGGGGTGCATGAGCTTCCTGTAATTCTCTCGAGGCCCCTTTTGTTGGTCCCCAGCATGAGATTATGAGTAGTGGCTCTTTCTCCACCCGCTCCATATACTAGTGACAGCAGCTTGAGGTACGTAGCTGCAGCTTCGGCTACACAGAAGCAACGGGTGAATGATAGTAGATATTTGTACGTAGAAACTGTGGTATCACCAAGTAGACAAGAGCATAGAAAGAACATTGAGGACGGTACGTAGTAGTTGCATTGCCCCAGCAGCTTCTCGTGAACTATGAACTTGCACAAAATCAAAACAAAGAAATTCATTGCCAGGGGCAGTCACCATTGGTGGGTAACATAGCATTCACAGTAGCAGCACTGCATCAAGTGTGTTAGCTGTAGTACATCAATTAAGGATTGCAGCAGTTCATCTGTTTACAGTAGACTTTGAGTGCGGGCTTGAGGCTTGTACTCCATGAGTTGCGCTACGGTACTAAGTGTTTCTCAAGTTATCATTGCAAGTGCGGGTTGCTTTTAGTGCGGCTCCTTTGGCAGTAATGCTTTCTCTGTAGTACGCGCATGTTGGTATTGAGGGATTCTTCTCAGTGAGGCTCTTTCGGCAGTGTGAGAACGTTGGCAGTGAGAGCGGGTGTCAAAGATCTTATCTGAGAAGCGTCATTCATACTTGTGTAGTCAATTCTTTGTGAGTATAACTCCGTTCTTTATAGTTGCCAGTAGTGGGGGAAGGAACAAATTTCGAGCCATGGATACAGTCAGTGAGTGCGCATGGGCAGTGAGTGCGCATGGGCAGTGAGTGAGGCTCTTCTTCCCAGAGATGCACCTATCTCTCATTTCCATCATCCAGGACCTGTTTGTCCACTTCATTGGTTGTAATAAAACTGCCTGTAGTAGGCCCTGTACCTACACAACAATAGATGAAGAAGCTCATTACTTTATAGCAGCGGCAGTGCGGGAGCAAAGGTAGCTTGCAGTGAGGGCTGGAGCATCTTTATGTTGGTGAGGGTTCATCTACACCTGCACAAAAAATAAAAAACTAGGTAGTCTTGCTTTCTCTTTGTCTTGACTGGTTGCACGGACTTCGACATCGAGTACGCGAGAAACAGCGGTGTGTGTGACGAGGAGATTAGTGCTGGCTATAGGAACTCATCAACTGTGGGAAGGAGCATCTCATTAGTGCGGGTGTAACGGCGACTTTAACCTCTTTGTTCTCATGACAGAGCGTCCATCTGGCGAGGGAAAGCTTGTACACAACAATTGCAGGTAGGAATGGGTCGTCAGTGCAAAAAGGAGTATCAATGTCTTCCCCAGGTGCCTATAAGAGCTTTGGATGTTGAATGTTCAGTTCTTGGATTTGATTTTGACCTTTCCACAGATCTGGTACCTACAAAAAGTAAAGTAAAGCATTTCTTCCATGGTCAGCGTGCTTAAAAGGCAAAACTTGCTACTATCTCCAATGTGTAGTTCTTTTATTGCTGAGTATCAGTCTGTTCCCTGCGAGTAGCCCTCCGTTCTTTGTGAGTCCTTTGAGTATAGTAGTGAAGTTTCTTCCATATCATCGGGTGCAAGGTATAATAGCAGGAATGTGTCTCATAATAGTAGCGAGGCGCAGGTCATAAGTAGCAATTTCTTGTTATTTGAGATGTGGTAGTTGGAGAGACGCCTCTTCAGCTAAGGGTAGCATCAGTTCTTCAGTGCAAGAGTGAGTTGTAGTGCGAGAAGGAGCAGCAGTGTAGATGCAGGAGTGTATGGGAGAGGCAATACGAAGGTGCAGAACAGCATTGTGGGCACGCAGCAGGATCGACAGTCAACCGGGGAGCCTGAGTAGCATTTAGTGCAGGGATGAGCATCTTTTTGGGTGAATGCAGGAGCTATCTTCATTGCAGCGCTATCTTCATTGTGAAGTCATTCTCTACGTGCATTACCCCATCATAGCAGTGTGGGCAGGAACAACTCATAAGTGTAGTAGATCAACCAATTGTCACTCTTGATGCGAGATGCGAAACAAGCCTAGAGAAGTTCCCAAACTCAAGAGGGGAGCCATCTGTGAGGCAACCAAGCCTCAGATGTGAAATAACAGTAGTGAAAGGTGGCGTCAGTTGCATCTACGCCATGGTAGATATGCGGGTAGGACCAGCTTGTAGTTGGCGATGGCAGAAGTAGTCTGGTTTGAACATTTTATCAAACAGTTAGTGTGTGTGGTGGTTGTTTTGAATTGATGAGTTTATCTTGTTTCTTTGATCTAACACAACTCCGTCCCTGCAATTTTACCATTCATTCAACAAATCAGAAGACAAAATTCATTTAATTTTTAGCTGCAACACCATGCCTTGTATTCAGTCATTTCTTTGGAACTTTTCCCAACCGTGAAATCTGGGTATCAATATGAACCAATATAAATTCTGTAACATAAACAAACGAACTTAAAACAACAATTATGGAGCTCTATAAAAAATTGAACGGCTAGACTTCTAAATGGTCCCAACTTACCCTTTTATTTGAGAGTAAAAATGGGTTTTTCTTAGTTTTCTAGCAAGACCCAAAAATGAGTAAAAGAAATTTGAAAACAAAGGCAATACAACAATGAATAAGACTGTTGCAGATGCTTTAAAGCTCAGCTATAAATATTAGAACAGGAGAATAAATTTTTTTAAAATGAAATTGACATCATACATGAGGATAATTCATTTAAAATCTAAAACCATTAAAACCAACACTAAGTTCAGGATAATATGAGGATAAGGCAAAGCTTTCAAATACTCAAAGTAAAGAAAGGTTTTAACACCCGCATTAAGATATTTCCGCATACTTACAGAGAACCCAAAGGTGATTCAAAATCAAATAAAACAACTGAAACTCAGAAATTAAAAAGCTTGAATGCAGGAGATTTAAGTCTAGGTAGAATAAATTCTTTACTCTTCCATGTTTCTAGCGCCAAATTGTTTGTACCAAAAACACATCCTAGGGATATTAGGTATTGATACAAACAACCAATTCATAAATGAGGAATATATTCATAAATCAGGAACATATTCATACATATAAATGTAAAGGAAAATAAAAACATCAAGAACTTAATAAAGAGAAACCTTCAATTGATTTAAGTAGTAATAACAATATAGGTTCATGGATCATTAGGTTAGAAATCTATGAGTTCTTCCCCATGAATCCATGAAGATCAGTGAGTTTGTCTAGTAGAGAAAGAGAGCAAAGGTGCTGCCCTAAAACAAGTCCAAGACCCGGTCCCTTTTCCTCTCTGCCTCTCTTTCTATTTATGGGCTCTCAAAATCTATCGGGGAGTGGTAGAGAAAGGGAACACGTTCCTTCTCTTACCATCACCAAAATTCCTTTCCCTATGTAATTACCATATCATCCTTATCTTAGTTCTTTGGTCTTCTTAGTTTCGCTGAGGTGAGAGTCGGTGTAGCTTATTAAGTTGTAATTAGCTTAATATCTAAGCTTTCTTGGCCTTGTTGGTGTGTATGTTGTTGTAGTCTATTATGTTGCTCCTTGCTTGATCGTGTGCCATGTGTCAGTGGGGATTTTTGGTACTCACATTTAAAGACTTAAAGGAAAGCACAAGATCATTGCGGAAACACTTCATTTCATTATTTTTTGGATTGTATGGAAAGAGCGGAACTCGAGAGTTCATGGAGGAAGACAGAAATCAAGTGATGATTTGATCAAGGATGTAAAGGAGACTATTATCCTATGGTGCACAGACAAAGACACTTTCCGTGGCTACAACACCAACCAAATTCTCTTTCAATGGGATGACATAATGAAACTGTAATTTTCATGGAGGAAGACATAAATCAACTGTAATTTTCCTTTTGCTTTCATGAGGGGAGGTTTATCTTAAACCTCAAACTCTTGCACATATTTTTTCTCTTTTCAATTCGAAAAAAAGGAACCAAGAGGTGGCTCACTCGTGCAAAATGGCATTTGGCCCATTGTAATTGCCAATAAAATAAAGTAGCCCAATAATTTCAAAGAGAAAAGACTCATGCTTTTGCTCCATCAGCGACTTGTAGACTTGGAGGTTCATAGCTTTTGTTGCATTTTACCTTTTCATATCCTATATGCTAGCCAAAATCCGGGGATATCTTGTTCTTATATTTTTTTCCCGTCCGGTAATCAATAGTGACGAATTCACAACAAATGCTAATTGGGGGTACGAATATATGTCATAAATAAAAATTACATTTCCATTTTGTCTGGAGTTGGAACACCATTGTCTAGCGCTAACCTTTTCTCAAGTTGGCTCATTCGGAAAAGTTGTGGATTTGATAGATCCAATTTCTCATTCGTAGTGCCACGACAAGTTAAACCTTCGACCTCCGAAAATTACTGCTAAAATCATGAACATCCATTTATCCTAACATGAGCCCCAAGGTAAAATCATCTGGCCCTATACCAAATCCGGAAACTATACCACTAGTTCGGGTTACAATGCCTGACATCTCAAAATATCAACCTTCCACCCCCGATGATACGAAATCAATCAGTGGAACCTAGAGTTTGAACTGTTGGAAGAGTTTAAACGATAAAACAAAGAGAAAACAAACACAATAACAAATACTTAGCTTAATCTTCTTCTTGATTACTTTAGAGATTAAGCTTCTTCTCAGACTTCTCTCACGTCTGGCTTACCATCTCTATCTCACAACTGCCTCTATATATAAGGAGTTGTGGCTTACAAGTTTGAACTATACTAGGAAAGGAAATCCTACTAGTTTAAGAACTTGACTCAAACTAGGAAACTCAACTAGAGTTTCCTAACTTATACATCTTCTAGTATCTTCTAGATACTGATCTAAGCCACAAATGTAGCTCGGCTAAACCCATTGGGTTCATGGTCTTCTTCTCTTGATACTCATATATCATGGCTCCCCATTTTAGGAAACTGTAAACTCATGTAATCTTCAAAACTGCAGGTGGGGGAACTCCGCCTCACCTTGTCCTCTGTTGAACCACTTAGCTTTGCTAGGTACTTGTCCTGCTCGACCTATGCGATACATCACTCGATCACCACGTCTAGTTGGTGTTACTTTAGTCTCAATAATGTAATCTTCTGTGAGAACTTCTTCTCGTTCCATGCTCAGTTCTTCCACAGATGGAAGACTCAATTCTTGAATATCTTCATTCAATAGTGGAGGTTCAAACAACTTCAAGTACTCTGCATTGATGACAGAATACATCTGCATGTAAGGAGGTAAATCTAGTTGAAAAGCATTGTCTCCAAACTGTTTTATTATCTTGAACGGTCCATACCGTATAGGTTTCAACTTCTTTGCTTCCCCTTTTTGTCGTTTTTTGCTGATCTTCAGCCATACCATATCTCCAACAGAAAAGTTACATGGCATACGATTCTTATCATGTTTAGCCTTGTACTGAGCTTGAGTTTTCTGCAACTGTGCTTCAACTAAAGCATGTATTTTGCCAATCTTTTCAATGAACTTCTGAGCTCTACTATCTTCTTCTTCTTCCTTGTCTCCTGTCACATTCGTAGAAAACACCATATCGAAAGGACTTTGAGGTAAATAGCCCAGACAAACTTCAAAAGGAGACTTCTTGGTTGACCCATGATACGCTCGATTAAAAGCAAACTGTATATAAGGGAGACTATCATCCCATGTCTTAGGGTGCTTGGAGTTGTATCCTCTCAGAAGATGAACCAAGGTTCTATTCACCACCTCAGTTTGCCCATCCGTCTGTGGATGAAAAGTTGTACTGTGTTTGAGCTTAGTGTCCATCATCCCCCATAAATTAGTCCAAAATTGGCCTAAAAATCGGCTATCTCTGTCGGATATGATGGAATTTGGTAAGCCAAAATGTTTCCATACATGTTTGAAAAATAATTTAGCAGCGCCCTGTCCTGTAATGGTCTTCTTACAGGGCATCAAGTTAATCATCTTACTGAATCGATCCACCACAACAAACAAGTAATCGTTTCCTGACTTGGATGTTGGTAATCCCCCCAAGAAGTCCATGGAAATACTCTCCCACGGCCTGGTTGGTACTGGTAATGGTAGATACATCCCTCTCTTTCTATTTGATGGCTTTGAAGTATTGCATAAGATACATCCTCTAATGTACTGTGCTACATCATTATGCATCTTGGGCCAATACATATATCTCTTGAGATTCATTAATGTCTTCTCTCTCCCGAAGTGTCCTGCAACCTGTCCTTGAACTATCTTCTTGTATTCTTCTTGAAAATCTTCATCCTTCTCATAAAGCTGAGCATATTCACTGGGGAGTATAGGCTGAGTATGCATTGCCACTAATAGAGCTAAATTAGTGGGTGGTCTTGATAACATATCTGCCAGTTTATTAGTTACCCCTTGCTTGTACTTAATGTTGATGTTGAATTGCTCTAAGTAGGACGACCACTTCATATGTCGAGCTTGCTGTAATTTGGACTGAGTCTGTAGATACTGCAAGGGTTTGTGATCTGTGTGCACCACCACTTGTTTCCCCAGAAGATATGGCCTCCAATGCTTCATAGCTTGATGCATTGCGTATAGCTCTTTGTCATATGTAGGATAGTTTATTACCAATCATGTGAACATCTCAGAGTGATATGCTATAAGATTCCCATCTTGGAATAACACTGCTCCTAAAGCATAATTAGAGGCATCTGTTTCAACTTCGAAAGGCCTTTGTAAGTTGGGCAAAGCTAATACAGGTACGTTTGTTTTCTTCTTTTTCAGTAGTTGAAAAGTAGATTCATGCTTAGCTTCCCACTCAAATACTATACTAACTCTGGTTAATTCATGCAGAGGAGCTGCAATCTGCGAAAAATGCCGTATAAATTTACGTAGATATTGACAAGCTCCTAAGAAACTTCTTACCTCAGTGGTATTTTTAGGTGTTGGCCATGAGGTTATGGCTGCAACCTTTCCTGGATCCACCTTGATTCTCCCTCCTCCAATTACAAACCCAAGGAAGATTAGCTCTTTTCTTCCTATTTCACATTTCTTACCATTCAGACGTAAGGAATTTTCTTCCAGAACTATCATCACCTTGGTGATATCGTTCAAATGATCTTCCCACGTCTTACTGAATATCAGGATATCATCTAAGTAAACGATGAAAAAATCATCGATAAATGAACGTAATATTTCATTCATCAAACGCATAAAAGTTTCCGGGGCATTGCATAAACCAAATGGCATTACTAGCCATTCAAACAAACCTTGACGCGTCTTGAATGATGTCTTCCACGTATCTTCTTCTTTGATTCTGACTTGATGATATCCAGATTTAAGGTCTAACTTGGTGAAGAACATGGCATCCCTAGTTGATCAAGCAGGTCATCAATCCTAGGTAATGGATATCTGTTCTTTATTGTTATCTTGTTGAGCGCTCGATAGTCCACACACATTCTCCAGCCCCCATCTTTCTTAGGTACTAACAGCACTGGAGAACCACAAGGAGAGCAACTTGGTACTATGGCCCCTTGCTTCAATAGACTTTGCACTTGTTTCTTAATCTCCTCAGACTCTAGTATAGAAGTTCTATATAAACTCAAGTTTGGCTGAGAACCATCCCCAATAAGAGTAATCTCATGCTCAACTCCTCGCCTTGGTGGGATAACTGTTTCCTCTTTGAACAAGGATGCAAACTTCTTCTTAATAGCGTCTATGTCACCTTCTTGAGCTGACGAAAGTGAAGCATATAGAGTGATTTTCCTAGCTTCTTCTACGACTGGTCTGATAAGTAATAAAGAAAACTTCCCACAAGCATTAATCAATCTCTTCACCTGATTTGTAGTTACGATTTTCATGGGTAAAGAACTCTTACTCGCTTGTATACGATATTCTTTTCCATATTTCTTAAATCGATATGTTCTTTCCCTGTGATAGAGAACAACATCACGTTTCCACAAATAGGGATTTCCAAGAATTACCTGAGCCACATCTAATGGTACTACATCACATATTATCTCGTCGATGTACTTCTCAGTGATAGCAAACTTGAATTACACTGAGTTGTTACTTGTAACTCGGTATCTTTCTGTATCCAACCAAACGGGTAGGGCTTAGGGTGGATAGTAGTGGCAAGTCCCAGTTCTTTTACAAACTTTTCTGAATTTAAGTTCTTCTGACTTCCAGAGTCGATTATGAGATCAACTACACTT
>JAJJMA010194256.1:0-22141 GCA_023529015.1 Papaver nudicaule | reverse complement strand
TCCAGCCGAAAATAGGCTTAATTTTGAAAAAGCTAGCCGAAAATTTATTGTACATCGTCTTCTCCATCGTCTTCTTCTATTTTCGGCTGGATTCTTGGTTAAAATTGAGCCGAAAATAGGTTATGGAATCACAAAATCTAATTTAGTTTCGGCTGGATTTGTTGCCAAAAATCCAGACGAAAATTAATGGTGGTGGTGGCGGTGGCGCTGGTGCCGGTAGTAGTGGTGGTGGCGGTGGCGCTGGTGCCGGTAGTAGTGGTGGTGGCGGTGGCGCTGGTGCCGGTAGTAGTGGTGGTGGCGGCACTTTGAATAGTTTAACAACTAATCTAAGTTTAGTTAAACTAATCTGATTCATTAGTTCTAATTAAATAGGGATATTTTGGTATTTAAGAAAATATGTCGGATAAGGGGTTTTAGAAAAAGCTTAGAAATAGCTCTATTTTGTTTTATTATCCGGTCCCCTGATCATTTCCTTCGGCCCCCAAATCAGCCTTTATATCTTTGGCAGTGAGTAGCAAACATAGTATATTTCATCAAACAGTAGCAACAAAGTAGCTTAGGGCAATGATTTGCTTATTTCAAGTAAATGTGCAAGCGTGAGGAGGATGGAGGATGAGTACGTTCTTCTGCTGATTATGTTTCACTCTCCCATGCCCTTAAGAGGTACTGACACCAGGACAAGACGGCGGAATGTCAACAAATATGGCAAACCAAAGAAGATTCGATAGAAGGTTTTTTAACTTCAAAGTGTCAAATCGTATTTGTTACCTTGAATTGGAAGTGCCCAATCTAGAGCGTAATGAACCTTGACTTCAATTGTTACAGGACACCACCAGACACTGTCTTGGCATCAGACACCACCCGAGTCCCATTAGACTCGTTAAAATCCAGCACATTTGCATAAGTCCAGGACCAACTCTGCTCACTGCAGGCATAACCAGTACTATCTTCTACTTAGACTTGACCCGGTCCCTGGCATATTCTTGTGACGCCATCCGATTTGATGACAAATCACAGTCTTAAGATATGAAATAGCAGGAACCCGTAATGAACTTAAATCTGGGCACTGACCTGTGCTGTATCTCAGAAATCATGAATATACTGTACCGTGCAATAATACATCTACCACTATTGTCACTGAGCGTAAATACTTTTTTACCTCCTTCATTATGTTCTGACAAGCACGTAAAAGCAGGAATCATGGTTCTCCGAAGAGAATAAAAGAAGACCAGCATCCCAGACAAGGTTTGTAAACAGTGAAGTAATACCAGCAACAACAAAACCATAAACATGAAAAGGCACATGTTGCACAATAATGTGCTGTTAGATAGGTTGAGTTCAGGTTTCCATGATGTGGTGCTAGATGAAGTGGGTTCAGGTCTCCAAGAAGAAGCTGCAGTACTGGATCTTTCAGGGCTGCTTGAATCTGCAGGTGTAGCCTGAGCACTGCTGAGATAAATAATTCATAGCTATCATCATTCAATAAGTTGGCCTCTGTTGTTTGACTACCGTAGTCACTGTTCGCTAAACCTCCAGATGTCTGATGATCACCAGTATTGTAGTAAAAGCCTGCATTCTGAAATGAGGTAAGAGGCTGATAAGGAGCACCTGTTTTATGAGGCCCTCCAACTTGAGAATATGATCGATTAACTTGCTGCTGATATCCATAGTACGAATCCTGATATCCAGTGGTTCCATAACCATAAGGATCATTAGAAATCGAATACGACGCATAGCCAGGATAATCTTGTGTTCCATTTGCTACTCCCCTGGTAGTGGTAGATGAAGCAGCAGCATGTGATGAAGTATTCAAACTATCTTGGCATTTCTTAGAGGAGGATCCATCTTCTCATCAGGATGATAGCCAGTATTCTTATAAACTGCATTATCTACTGAGCTGTTCTCCACCCTGTGCATGGCCCATGGCGCAGATTGAGAACCTGTAATTGATGGTGGAGGTGGAGGCGGAGGTGGCAGCATAAAAAAATGAATGTGCAGATAAATGTCCTTGATTTACATCTGCAACCCGCTGTCTCTGTCAACAAGCATAAAACAGGGGATCTTATATTATTCACTTGTTACAGGGAATGTAGCGAGTGAATATGAATAAACTAAATAAATATTAGCAACAATCATCGATACAGCAAGACTTGCAAACTAACCAATTATTACAAAAATAAGATAAAACTTGAGGGAGGACTTGACAAAAACTGCTCAACCATTTCAAAACCCATTATTCACATTCATCAGCAACTAAACATGCAACCTTTTGAATGACAAAGTCTCCGTGAATCAAGCTAATACAGTTTGTCACAACGCTCACCCGGTCATTTTAAAAGGTTTGTGGAACAGAAACATTGACTATTAAATATTCAGGCATACTAGATGCGGCAAAACTCGCCGACTTGGGATCAGCACACATACTATCTCTGCAAATCCTGAGTAGAAGGGGTTGCTCAATAGTGGTGATCCACAAATATTAGATACCGCTAATCAATAGACATAAACAGATTCTCCTCTTTTAAAGCGACAACACGAAACCCAACATAAGCACCAGTCCAGGTATACCTCGGATGCAACAATGTAAGAGAAATCATTGAGCAAATCATTGAAAAATCACATGAATTGTTAGTATTCACAGTTTGTTTCAGACACAAGAAACAAATTATGGCAAAACAGGGGAGTTAAATTAACCACCAACTTACCAGGGATTCCAGTACAGAATGAAAGAGGGCATAGGGTACTAAAGGAGACTGCACTGCTCCCATCCCGCAATCCCTTGCACAGATAATCACCTTTGTTGATGTTTGGGTATCCCGAATCTAACACTTCGGAGACAGCATATCCACTGAATGGTTGCCTTTATTGTTACGACTAAGCTTGAAAGTTAAGGGGATAAAGAAAGATTACGACCCAACCCATACATCCGACCAGAATGAAATTGAATTCCCATTTTGAACAACTAGTTAAGAAAATTGTGTTCCCATATGAAAGTTTAACCTTACCAGGTACCAGGAGATGAACCATACTTTTCCAGAATTATAGAACACCACAATGACTCTTTGTCAATTCCAACTCTCCAACTCCATTTGGCGATTAAAGACAAGTTAAACTGCTGCAAGTTCTTAACACCTAGACCTCCTTTATTGATAGGTGTACAGACCATAGACCAATTACCGAGATGTTTTCTTTTTTCTTCACCATTGTTCCAAAGAAAATCTGTTATCTTCTTCTCAAGCAGATTGATAATGGAAATTGGAGCCTTGAAAGTGCTGAAATAGTATAATGGCAGGCTAGTGAGAGATGTTTGATGAGAGTGATTTTTCCACCTTTTGTGAGTTGAGTTTTACTCCATGCATACAAATTATTGTCAAACTACTGAATGACTGGATCCCTTAAGGCCATGGAATTGGATTTTGCACCAAGAGGCAAACCAAGCTATAAGATATGAAGTTTATCCGGCAAACAACCTAACTGAACTGCCCAAGACTCAAGCATATAGGTGTATCGCCAATCCCAACTAATTTTAATTTTGGCATTATTAACTCTGAGACCGGAAGAGATTTCAAAGCACTTGAGAGCACTGAATGTATAATGTAACTCATCCCAGTCAGTTTTGAAGAATAATATTGTTTCAATCTGTTAGGCGAGCCAACAGTAGAACGGAAAAACAGACGAACTTCTTCAATACCATAGCAATTTTCAACGAAAAACTCAGGAGTTTGAGCTCGGAGTCACATCCTACCACTTCTTTAATCTCGACAATCTTAAGACAACATGCCCGGCAATGACAATCCTGCTTCCCAATCATTTTCAATATCTTCCAAATTTGAATATATGCAAACAATAACAAACTGTAAATAAATACGAATTGAAGTGACCCGTATAAGATAGATAAACTTGGCAGTAATTTCAAAGTAGCTATTACAAAAAAAGTAACAAAGTTGTCTAAAATAAAGTTTGGAGCATTTATGAAGCATTTCTGAATAACATTGGATTTGTAACAGAACTGTTTTAAACAGACAAATCAAATATGAACTTTGGTTAAATCTTACCTCCGTCGGTTTAAGGACAACAGCATATATAATGGGAGAGACTTCGAGTGTCTCTTGTAAAGAACATTTCCAGCTCCAAATATTTCAGATTACATAAATTTGGAAGTTGACAGTCTAATAAATTGGGAGCTCGTGAGAGAACCTAGTGACAGTTGAAATCCGATTGCATGACATTGGAACTGAATCCTACAAAGTTAAGGCATAGTTAAGCAAATACGTTCAAAATAAGAAGACAATGGAAAATGCGGACTTTCATATATTTGACTAGGCACTAATGACAGATGTCCGAAATTAGGAAGAACTCATACCTCAAGGAATCCAAATGACAACCTCATAGATACCACTTTATGAACTGCTACCAGAAACATCATCATAGATTTGGTGTAGATTTCTTTCTCCTCTGCTGGCAGCTTTGAATATGAATCTAGAGTTTCATCTTTACTTCCCTTTTCTATCAAAATAACAACATTTACTAGCAAAGAACAATTGCCAAGAGAATACTCTTATGCCATTAGACCTTTGCAGACAAACTTTTGAGATTTGGAGCACATAACTTGGTAATGCTAGTCATAGTAGGATCAGCAGACTCTACCAGCCCACAACCATTAGTGTTTAATACCAAATCAAGGCTGGTAGATTCAACAATCAAATTGTGTTGAGTTCGTGAATCAAAATTATCAATGTGAAAATACTCTAGAACTGTGGACAGCTTGAAAAGAGTTTTTTCATTAGTTCCACATTAGAGATTGAAAATCCAAAGAGACACAGTACTCGGAGCTGAGGTAAACACATAGATTAGGTAAAGTAATATCCGCTTTTTTGCCGCCGCGGCATGTTCTCAACGTCAGCTGTCAGGGACTTGCAATTGAGCAGCTGATATGGAATTTTCTTCATTATATGACTGATTTTTACGGTTATTTCATGAACATTACGCTTAAACGTAGCAAGCATCCATTTGTTTGCACGTCCAATGACTGTTTATATATATGCACTGTTGTCCCAATCCACAAACAACAGAAACAACTTCTGAATATCAATATCATCACGAAAAAGTAATACCATATCTACTAAATTTATGAAACTTTCATTACACTTGGCTCGTCTTTTTAAAAATGATCTCCTCTTGAAGTTCATAGATGGTAGAGATTTCCAAATCTCAATCTTCCACAAAACACTAGTTTGGACTACATATTTTGTATCAATGAAAGACAAGATATGATGAATCAAGACATCTGGTAACCTACTGATTCTATCTTCCCCGTTAGAGTATGCTGCATTTCTTGTTACTTCTTCCATTTTTGACCCAAACTGAAAAGTAAACCTCAGAAAACCCCCCAAAAATTGTAGTTCAAAATCCTAATCTCCAAATGAATCACTATGAGCAGAAACACAGACCCAAAATCCTAATTTTGCAGAGCATACAATTAGGTATTTGTAGTTGAAAAACCAGATGGGAAAGGAAGTACCTTTGAGTGCAGAAATGGCGGATGAGTAACCCAATTTGAAGTGGAATGTAGAAAACTCAAAAAAATTCTAACTTTGCTTATAATCACTTCATAACATATACCACCTACTAATGAGTGAGAACCATGGAGTGATTGTAGTAGAAGTACTTCTGGCAAGCAATTGGGAACTCCAAAAAATGAAATCTTCAAAGCCTAAGCAAATGGAAAGACAGACCACCACCAGAAAGAAGTAAAAAGCCCCCTTTAATGTTTACCATATTTTATAATTTAAAAGTACAGTAAATCCTCCTGAACAGTTGCAAACAGTTTCTGTTACATCGAATGTTGTTTTTTCGGCTAATAATGAATGTTGTTTTTTTTTTTAATAGATAAACAAGGATTAGCCCCGAGAGAACAGAAACTAGTAACTTGTACAATCATTCTGAGAAAATGAGTTTAACAAAGATCTTAACTCCATTTCCCCCCAAAACTGACATGAACGTAAACGAAACAGAATAAACGAAACAATACATCCTAAGCAAATTACACAAAGAACCTCAATCATGTAATCAAAGTCCCGTAACACGAAACCATTAGAAATGACTGGGCCATCGAATAGTAACACTAACAGTAACATCCCGCATACGTACGTGTGAGTTTGAATCGGTGAAGCAAGATCCACAACTCGGTTGAAAATTTTTTCCTTCAAGTAATCTGACTGAACCCTCCTCCACAAGGAGAGATGCCATGAGACCAAAATTTCTTCCGCACAGCGTGTGAAAATTAAACTCGCCTGAAAGACCATACGAGAGCTTCCACCAGCCAGGACAAAACAAATCAAAGTTAGAGTAACCATTAACACTACCAACTAAACCTAGCAAACAAGGAAACATAACACGACGAACAATAAATAAACTAAATCCGACAGCAGATGCGGAAAAATATCTGCTCCAGGATGACGAAAAAAGAACAGTTGCAGATACTTGCTTGGAAAGAAGTATGCACTGAAGTCTTCTCTGCATCAAACCAACTGTTATATATCTCCAGAGGATATTAAACAATCCATCGCTACTACTTTGAGCATCCATAAGGTACCCAAAAGCCAACCAAACATTCTTCTGAGTTACTCCAAAATAGGAGAAGAAAAGGTAGAAATCCCTTTGAAGTTGTCGGCCCAAAAACAGAAGCCCACCAGAATAACCCTTAGTCCTAACCTGACCATGTGCATTACCAGGACCCATAGCCCAGGTAGGAAAAGTCGTTCCACTTAGCCCATGGCCTACAATTAGACTCCAATTGGATTTCAGGTTACACACTTCTTCTTCTTCCCGGAAACCTACTAATGAAGTGTTATAGAACGTCGGCAACAACACCTTGACGCCGGAAATACTTAAACGGCCAAAAAAGCGACATAGAAGATCCTCGTCTTCAGAAGAAGGATGAGAAACATCATTGACGATAAGTTGTTCAAACAAGTTACACAGCAGATCAATCTCCATGAAGGATAAGTAGCATAAGAGCAAATAGGTGAGAATGAAGAGATAAGCCTCCACAACACCAGATTCGCACTTTTTCAAAGAAACCACTTAGCCAGAAATCACCCAATTCAAACAAGAATCAGCAATCTCTCAATGAAGAAAAAAACACTGCTAAAACCAGTTCAAAATGAAGAAAACAAACTTTAAGATTAACCTCCCTTTACTGCTGCACACCAGATTTGCACCCCCAGCAAGAAGAAATTCCAGATCTAACACAAATAACTCCAACCCAAAATTGAAATCACCTTCAAAACAACAAACACACTGCCGAGAGATTGAAGAGACCCCAAAAGCCAGCAAGCAACAAGCCGGAGAAATCTTCAGACCCAAACCTGCCAGAATGGAGGAGCTAATTCTAGAACTAAACTGAACCCGGATACCAAACTTACTCCCAAACTTCAAACCACCTAAATTTTGGACCAAAAAAAACTTTAAAACCATCACTAATCCAAACAGGAAAAGGATATATCTGATTCTAATCAACAAACAACTAATCACCGAATGAATTAGCTTGAAACTAGGAAGGAACAGAGAAAAGCAAGGGTAAACAAACACGGAAGGAGCCTTGAACAAACCCACAGAAACTTGACTTAGATCGGAAAAAAGAACAGAACCGGTTCAAAAACAAGAAATACAAACACAAGAATCACTAGTAAAGAGAGTCCAGTATCTAGAATCACAAGAAAACGAGAATCACAGTCACAAGAATCGAAAGGAGATGAAAACAAGCCTTGAATCGGAACGAAACGGAGGCTGACTCGGTAGGGAAAATATCAACGAAAATATCTTCCCCCAAAAACACTATTTGAGACACTCTCTTTCCATAATGAATGTTGTTAAATGAAATGAATTTCATCTATTGGGTGGTTTCGTCAGGTAATTTTTTATAAGAGAGAAGAGGTAATGGTATGGGAGTGAAAAAGTTAGATACTCCCTCCGTTTCTTTTATATAGGCGGAATATCCCCTTTTGCTTGTTTCAAATTATAGGCGGATTCCTAGTTCCAAGATAAAATTTCCAACACATACCCCTACTTATTATACATAAGTAATTGTATTTACAATAAGACAAAGGTTAAAATAGGCAAAAACATAGAAAGTTATGACTCCAAAATAGTTTTCTTAATCTAAGAGATTTGGTCCCTCTGCCTATATATTGAAACGGAGGGAGTAATTAATAAGGCAGTGCAAGCTAAGTGGATTTGGAGAAATCAAGCTCTATGGAGGAGAATTATAAATCAAAAATTTGGTAGTTCAACTAAGGCTTTATTTCAGTTAGGGTTTTATGCATTATTGTTTTCAAATTTCTAACACGTTGATCATATGGTTGTAGTATTTTATTGATCCCCCTGAAACAAACTCCGTGAAGCAAAGTATGGATATATATCATTATATTCCAGTGTGCTTTTCTGAGGATTTGGCAGCTAAAACAATATATGATAAATGGTTTGTATTTCCACTATATGTTTGTTTCGGCTGGTTGCTAGTAAACTCTTTGTAGGATTGCCTTAATAGCTTCATCTTTTGATTTGCAGGATATGAAATTGTTGTTGTTAGAGAATAAGGGGTTCCCCATCGAAGAAGTTTTAGCAGCCAATTTACATTTTTTTTTTTATATTGTGCTTGTGGTGTTTTGTTACGCTTCATTATTTTCCGTTTATGTGTTTGTGTTTGTTGAAATAAGTTTATTCATTGTCTTTCAGTGTGTGTAACTACCTTTATATCAAGATTATCATATACACATGATGTTCCGAGCAACTTTCAGGAAGTTCAGATTAACTTTTCAGAACAAAACAACTTTACAATCCGTTGTCGGAGAAGAATTAAATTACAAAATTAGATGTACAAACAAATGGTAACTGAAAATTTACAAGACTATCACTTATTATGCGTTGATTTGTGAATGCATGGTACTGGTGAATTGTAGGAACCCAATGAAATCTATTTGTGGATTTTCAATAGGTTTTAAGTTATTTATGATTGTGTGAATGTGTAATGAAACTGTATGCTTTTACCTTCAAATTAAGAAACAATGTTTCTCATTTCTTTCTTTTAGAATCATGGTATTGTATTTCTTTCTTTGAGATCATAAAACGGTTAGAACATCAAAAGACACCCTTATTTCATGACCCTCAGCAAATCACCCTTTAATTTATTGTTGCAGTTCATTTACGTACTAAACTAAGAAAAGTTCTTCTACTCCATGTTTGATAAAAAAAAAATCACGTCTTTTGCTTTTTTTAGTAGTACTTCACGATTATTTTCACCTTTATTGGTTTCTTCAGCTTTGTTTGAAGACTAAATTTATTCTGTTAGTTTACTAATCTTGCTCTTACATATCATCTTTAACTTTATTTTTTGGGGAGCAGGTTCTTCGTGGATTCTTCCACACTTGTTGAACTCTCACTACTGATTTCTTAATGGGATCTATAGAAAGATGGTTTATGAGGTTGCTGGTATATAACTCTTTACAGTTCTAAAAGTTGATGTTAAATTATGAAATGCACAATTTTTTAATCTTAGAAGAACGCCAAATTCTTAAATATCCAAGAAACATACCTTAGATCGGAATTCTGTATGGAGTTTTAGGCTGTTCTTGTTTAATATACCCTAAGTATGTGAAAAGATTTATGACCCTAGAGATAGATGATACATGCACCCAACTTTGGGGGCACCCAAAACTACATTGGGTGCCCCAATGTAAATGAAATCATATCAACATCTTCCAAATGCATGCCCATTCCTCAACATTATACAATAGTAAGGATATTGATGATCTACATCCTTAGTCAATATTATTCACTGGTAAAGATATTGACAATCAAAATTCTTCTTATTGCCCAACTCTCCTTGTTCCATATTTTTCCTCCTAGCGTCGCAAAGCATACCAGTATCTGACCAATGAGCCTAAAAAAAGAATTAAATAAGTTAAAATAAGACCATGTATCCTTTCCCGAACATGCTTTTTCGAATCACCCTTTAGAAGAGGATAGTAGTTTATTCCCAGAAAAACAATTACCTAATAACATACCAATGAACTGATAAGAAGGAAAAAATGCCAACGATCTTTTTAAAAGGTCAACCACAAAAAACAAGAATTAATAAAGTAAAACTAAGGCTTTGTTCAAAGAGCATTGTTGTTTTAGAGTTCGAAGGTCTACAATTTAAAGCAATACTTCTAACCAAAACCCATTGACCAACCTTCATATTGAGTCTAGGAAGCTTAAAAAGACATCCATCAAATGAAGTAAAAATCATGAGTATGGAAGATACCACACTGTGGATACAGTAATATGCAAACTAGGTACTCTGCTTCGATACACACCAAAAGCATTTGCCATGTACTATCTAGACCTAAATGAGACAATGAAAAATTATGCAGGACGACGTTTAAATGTGAGGGCAGTATCAAAGTACACAACCTGGATATGTAACATGTTTGCTCATGGGAGCACCCATAACCACCGAATGCCTTACAAAACCAAAACCACTAACAAAAATACAGGACCACTTTTCTGACAGGACAACATAAAATGGTTGACCGACATGCAAGTTATGCAACTGGTAGGCAAAGGATTCAAATTCAAGTCTAATAATATTGATGTTAAGGGATAACGTTTTCCAAATAATTCATTACATCAAGACAAAACAAGCATACCGTAATAATATGATACAAAATGTGACATTGTTTTTAGTGTGCATATGCTTACAAACCTTATCACTGGAAAGAACTAGAACACGTATTTTCACCAAAAATATAAAAGAAATTGTTGTCTGTTTACATTCTAGAATAAAGAAAAATGGCAATGTAAAATGTGAGCTTTCCGGTTTCTTTTTTGTATAAAAATGAACTATTATATCACAATTTGAAAGGTAACTAAGGACTTGGTTGGCAGCAGAGCATTAAGTAGGAAAATAACATGAGTATGCTAGGCGACTTCTCTTTTACAAACAACAATATGCAACTTAAACATCTGGATTCGGGTTTTTCAACACCACCCATAGGTCCCATACACATGGGATGCACTTAAATTCAATTAAAACAATGGAGAACTTAGCAGCACAACCAATTGCGTTTATAAAGTTATGAAGCAGAAATACCAAATTTCTCAAGTTTTAAAAAGACTCACTAACCAACATATTTTAAACTAAGACAAGTCACACATCTAAGTAATTAATAAATGAGACATGATTCAATTGCATGTCGATCCAAGCAACATGATTCATGTATTAATAGAGTAACAACTTATAACATTCAATCTAACCCACACCTACATTGTAATAGAAAACTGCAATTCCCATATCATACATAAAAATAAAAGAACTTAGATATAAATAATAATCAAGTTTATTCTTCCAATTATACCAAACTCCTTGGATTAAATCAAGAATAATTTTTCATCTGCCCTAAGCTTCTAAGTCTAACTCATGAAAGTTTTCTCCTAAAGCTTGAGGAAAGGTTCTTATCAAATGGAATCCTTCATTTACCAATTATGTTAAGAATTAAGCCCTGACTACAACTAGGGGAACGAAAGGTTAAAAAGAAATTAAACTTACATTAACAGATAGCCAAGAGCTTAACGATAGTCTGGAAACCCTTGGTTCTGTGTTTACACTGGTAGCGGTATTGTTGTTCTGAACAAAAAAAAAAACAAAACAAAACAAAACAAACAAATTCAGAAGAAGAATCATTGAATGAGAAAGAAGCAAGAAAAAATGTAAGTTTTTTTAATTAATTCTAAAAGAAATGAAATGTAGAGAAGATTACGTTTTTGAGAGCATAATGTTGCGAGTGTCTTCTTGTTGTTGAGTTGATCATCAACATTAGAAGACATGATAGTTTGCAGTGGTTTATACAGAGAAAATTTCAGCTAGAGAGGGGGTTTGGATGGTATTTTGACTCGATTACTTGTGCATTGACATTATCCATTGTATTAGCAGTATTGTGGTTGCAAGTCATGTCTTCTTATTCTTGTATCGGTTGTATAGTATCTAGAAATTGTCCCAACATGAAAGGAATCACCAACACTGCAATTTCATGATGGTATTTTGACTCATCTACTTGTGCATTGACATTGATACTTCTGGTATTTTAACTTCCAAATAAAACAGCTTCCAGTCTTGTATTTTAATTTTAACTTTCAGTTTTTGATAAAAACTGATATTGAAAGTAAGCAATCATGAAAACAAAGTCTTTGGAAAAGAAATAAAAGAGAGTAAAAACACCATGTATGAGGGGGGTTGGAAAGGTTTAATACCTCGATCCCTCCCTCAAAAACATAAGATAATTTACCACTGACTGGTGGAGAAATGTTGTCAAAATGAAATATTTTATTTTATTTATATACTAAAGGTGAAAGAATACAAAGCATCCAGTATACATCGTCGTTTTATTTCCTCTTTGAGCAATTTCACTCTTTTTGTTTCTGATCACTCTTTGCTGACAGCTGCAGAGACCAAAATGGATTCCGTCGTTATAAAACCCTTATTTCATTCTCTCTTCTAAAACTACAAACACTCTATCTAAATCCTTAGAAAAAAACATGACTTTTTTTGTAAGATTAGTTTGGAATACAGCGAAAAGGTTTGAAAAAATGGAATATGTGATGAATAAGCCTGAAGTCAGGGGTCCTAATGATTTAGGTTTTACAAAGTTCTTCTCATATTTTACTGGTTTTGGGGGTTCGTTTGTGGCTGTATGAGGTATTACTCTGGAAATGTATAAGAAAAAAATCGATCATCTGTAAGTATAATAATCCTAACTTGTTTCTTTTAATAAGTAAATTGTATTGATTATCTTGCAAATTAAATTAGGTTTCACTATGCATGAGAAGACTCACTGGCCATAACCACCGAATGCATTACAAAACCAAAACCACTAACAAAAACACCGGACCACTTTTCTGACAGGACAACATAAAACGGTTGACCAACATGCAAGTATGCAACTGGTAGGCAAAGAATTCAAAGTCAAGTCTAATAATATTGATGTTAAGAATAACATTTTCCAAATAAGTCATTACATCAAGACAAAACAAGCATATCCTTATTATCTGATACAAAATGTGACATTGTTTTTAGTGTTCATATGCTTACAAACCTTATCACTGGAAAGAACTAAAACAATTATTTTCACCAAAAATATAAAAGAAATTGTTGTCTGTTTACATTCCAGAATAAAGAAAAATGGCAATGTAAAATGTGAGCTTTCCGGTTTCTTTTATATATAAAAAATGAACTATCATATCACAATTTGAAAGGTAACTAAGGACTTGGTTGGCAGCAGAGCATTAAGTAGAAAAATAAGAAGAGTATGCTAGACGACTTCTCTTTTACAAACAACAAAATGCAACTTAAACATCTGGATTCGGGTTTTTCAACACCACCCATAGGTCCCATACACATGGGATGCACTTAAATTCAATTAAAACAACGGAGAACTTAGCAGCGTAACCAATTGCGTTTATAAGGTTATGAAGCAGAAATACCAAATTTCTCAAGTTTTAGAATTACTCACTAACCACCAGATTTTAAACTAAGACAAGTCACCCATCTAAGTAATTAATAAATGAGACATGATTCAATTGCATGTCGATCCAAGCAACATGATTCATGTACTAATAGAGCAACAACTAATAACATTCAATCTAACCCACACCTACAGTGTAATAGAAAACTGCAACGCCCATATCATACATAAAAATAAAAGAACTTAGATATTAATAATGATAAAGTTTATTCTTCCAATTATACTAAACTCCTTGGATTAAATCAAGAATAATTTTTTCATCTGCCCTAAGCTTCTAAGTCTAACTCATGAAAGTTTTCTCCTAACGCTTGAGGAAAGATTCTTATCAAATGGAATCCTCCATTTACCAATTATGTTAAGAACTAAGCCCTGACTACAACTAGGGGAACGAAAGGGTAAAAAGAAATTAAACTTACATTAACAGATAGCCAAGAGCTTAACAATAGTCTGGAAACCCTTGGTTCTGTGTTTACACTGGTAGCGGTATTGTTGTTCTGAACAAAAAAAAATATAATAAAAAACAAACAAACAAATTCAGAAGAAGAATCATTGAATGTGAAAGAAACAAGAAAAAAGGTAACTTTTTTTAATTTATTCTAAAAGAAATGAAATGTAGAGAAGATTACGTTTTTGAGAATAATCATAATGTTGTGAGTGTCTTCTTGTTGTTGATCTGATCATCAACATTAAAAGCCATGATAGTCTGTGGTGGTTTAACAGAGGAAAATTTCAGCTAGAGAGGGGGTTTGGCTTTGGAGACTAGGTGCAAAAGCAGGGGTACCGAAATACTACCAACTTTTCGTTTTGGCTCGTGAGTCTTATGGTAAGATATGTACGATCTCAAAATTCAATATCCAAACCTGATAACCGGAATGGGATCACAAGTGATCGGTCCAACTCAAGATAAATCTTGGCAAATCCCCTGGATGGATTATGGACCAACTCGACGGTTATTAATAAAGTACTTCTTGTGTTTGCTTTAATTATATAATTAGAGAATACAACGCGGAAAGTAAAGCACACATGACACCAGAGATTTTTTTAACGAGGAAACTACGACCTGTAGAAAAACCTCGGGACCTCGTCCAAATTGAACACCACACAGTACAAACTACCTATAAACACTATCCTAAGCCTACTATAAGACTTCGGTATGGGATGTAGCAGAGACCAACTCAAGCCCTCCAAGCGAATTGTCTACTGTCGAACTCCTTACGTCTCTAGATCCCCCCCCCGGATCGTCACGCACTTGATTAGCTGACCTCCGTTACAGGCCTAGGAGTTTCTTTAACCTCTGTTAAAGGCTTGTGTTAATAATTCCGGCTTTGCAACCTCAATGATCAACTGCATGTTTGAACTGTCCTCTTCAGTTTGACATACACAAAGTGACTTCCTTCGGATTGCTCCAGGTTATACGAAAATCTACTTACAAGTGGGGGCTGACAAGTAAACCGAGTAAACTATGCCCAACTTTTCTCTACCTCAGTTGTAAAAAGAATCACTTAAGAAACGTATACAACTGGAGCTAACTAGGTCTTACAACACCTAGTGCAGCCGTGCGATGCTTCCTCCAACCTTGTATGTAACATATCAGTTCTTGAATAACCTTATTGCAGAAGATAAGGACTATATAATAGACAAGAACGTGATCAGGTTACCAAGGTTACATGTTAATCTGATAACAACCACAAAGGTACGATATCGCCTACCTGTGCTTCCCAACTCTCAAGAGAAGTCTTTATAGTCGTTAGGTAAATCCCACGGAGGAACTGCTACCTATTAGAGGATGACTATACCACAACAAGTTTACAGCGAAGTGCAAAGAGTTTACGATCAATTCCACAGAGAAAATTCACATATGCTTGATGCTTGTGGTTTTCGTTCTTTAACCCTCTATTTACAGCACTCAATAAGATAGGTTGCTTAGGAATAAAGCAACTAGTTTCTTAACCTACAAGTTAGCAAGTGCCCGTGTAAACGAACCCGTTACTTAGCCTGCACACAAAGAAACCCTAGATTTATCTCAATTGGAAATATTTAAACATTTTATCTTCCAAGTGGTTTTCTATCTCTTAACCACTTCAAGATAGAAATCCAACAAACCAGAGATGATCTTTATCTTATTGACACATTGAGATTCGTTAGATGGACCACAGAAGATATTCTGATAAGCTCAAGTCCAACTAAGAGATAAAGGAGTCAGAAGTTTAACCCGCGTGAAATTCCAGAAGAATATCCACGTAGATGGTTCGGGAACCGTCCTTCTGAATTCCAGCCAAATACATCGAACCTGTGGTTCACGTACATGTACGTGTACAGATTGAGTTTTTGAAACTCAGGAGTGAAATCTGGAGTCACTGTTCACGAAGCCATCGTTCAGAATTAGGGTTTAACTAGATCCGCTGGAAGTTCTGGGCTGGGCCAGTACTTAGACGTGTTATTATGCCCTCATCTATAATCCACTGGACTTTGCTCTAGAGTACTTCTTTTAGATTCATCCGTTTCCTACAGGTGATTTGCAAGCAAACCATTGCACTGGAAAGGGAAACAAATCTATCTCATGCATCTTGTAACCTTAGTATTGTGGGAACAAATACTAACATAACTCATGGTTATGTAGAAAAGAACACAAAATCTCAATCGATATAACTCTACTAAAGTAGCCGACTATTTCGAAAGAATAAGTAGAATAGAAGAATTTCCATAAAAGTCATAACTCTTACTAACCATTTGTCGATGAAGAATATTCGATGTCTTCTTCATATGCATTGTCTTCGTCTTCAAGGTCTCTACTACTTTGTCAATATCCCAATTCCGAAATCTAAACTCTAGTAAGCTAAATCAAGAATTTTGTTTTGATTTTCCACAGTACTGGCAGCTCTTGGAAGGTTTTTCATCCTGAGTTTTAGCTTTCTCAGGTACACCCTTGTTTTTTCCATTAAATGGAGGACTGGATCCAGCCATAATGAAAGTATTGTTCTTGGTGTATGTGTTATGTTGCTACTTTATCCGAGCTACCAGAAAGTGTTTGGAGATCATTCTTTAGGGCATCGATTTCTTTATCCTTAAGTGATAAAGTTGAGGAGAGATCACTACTTAATTTCTCAAGTTCATGATCTTTCAGGAGAAGCGTTTTCTCTACCTTTTCAAGATCAGATTTTAACTGAATGTTTTCTTGGCATAGGTCCTCGGTCTTACTGCTCAACTTATGAATTAAATCATCAGCTTCATCTGAAGTATCTGCAATTAAGGCAATTTTTCATGATCAAGTTCAAATTCATGTTGGTCAAACATATCATCGAACCGATATGAGAGAGCATGATCCATTTTATGATAGTATTCCTTACTAGGGCATATGTCTTTCATGCGTCCAAAGCCTCGACACTTGAAACATTGCACATCAACAAGATCATCCTCATCCCGATCGGGATTAGGTTTCAATGCTGGTAAGGATCCTCTACTCCTCAATCGCCTGTCTCTACTAGATATGAGAAGATCTTTGAGTTGCTGTGTAATCAGAGACAGTTCAGTTTCCACTTCTTCATTGTCAAGGTTTTCACACTCATCAGCCCATGACGATTTTTGTGGAGAGGAGGTGCACGGATTGTTTACATCTTCAAAAGCGGTAGATTTCTTTTCATCGTTTTGCTCATGATCGAAGCTCTTTAACTTAGCAACAAGGACACTTCTTGTTATGTCTAAGCCGTATACTTCTTGGATGGCATGTTTCTTTGATTCGTACCTAGAGGGTAATGACCTCAGAATTTTACACACAATGTCCCTTTTCGGAATAGTTTTTCCTAAGGTGTGACAGGCATTCACTATCTTAGACAATTTGTGGTTAAATTCTTCAAAGGTATCTCCTCAAGCATTCGAAGGTTTTCCCAGTCATACATGAGGTTCTGAAGTCTAGCTTCTTTCTCTGTTGAATTCCCTTCGAACACGGTTGATGCGTGTCGAATCCGCACAAATATACTTAAGCTCTAAACCTTCACAATATATGATAATATAATATTATGGTAAGAACAAGTTCGTCCACGAAGAGGTAATGATTTGTTATTTCAATAATTGAATTCTAAAGTAACCAAAAAAAAGTGGGGGGGGGTGTTTGTTGTTTTAAAACTAAAGCAAAATAAAATAAAAGCAAGAAAATAAGACGCAAAGAATAATCGAAAGTAATCAAGAGTGGAGAATATTGGTTAAGGTTTCATCTTAGATTGCTTAACATGCATATGAATAATATATGGAGTTTCAACTAGTTCTATCATCATCAAAATCCCCAGAATACATCATCGCGAAAATATTCCGAAATTTCCTAATGTCATCACACACCATAACGATGAATGTGTGAATACTACGTAGAGAATAACGACACCATGAGTATTCGAGTTCAACTCTCTAAGAGCACTAAGTTTTGTGAAATAGGCTAATCAATGCAATGAACCACCATGAATGGCTCATTCAACAAAGGTTGTATCCTACATATGAGTCTCGAAGCTATCACCACCTCAATAATCATATTGTGCTACTTATGAATAGGTTCTTCAACTATTTCGTATCTCCAAACCTAATTCTAGCAATAGATAATAACATAACCTAATTCAATTGGCCACTTGAATCAAAAGATGTTCTATCTTAGTGTAATACATGAATCATACACTCAACCACGTAGTAGAATAGAATCGATAATGAATATGAATAAGTTTAACTCCATAATTAATAAAAATAACATGTTTTGCAATTTAAGACTACATCCTCAACCAATAAAAAGAAATTTAGCTACTCATGTTGTTTTTCAAAGCAAAAGAAAACATAATGAAAGTGCTAGAAATCATAAAAACTCCCTTATGCAAAGCTCCAATCTTTCTCCCCAAGGTTCCACCTCGAAATCCGTGCCCAAACCCTAGCTTTTGCTTGCCTCGGGAAACGTGCCAGGAGAACTCCAAAGTATTGCGTGATATCTTTTTCTCAGCTCTCTGTGTATTTATTCACATCCAAAAACCTACCAAAATCCTGATTTCCATAACAAATCCTTACTAAGCCCAGCAAAAACTCTGATCCCAACTTCCTATACTCGTCTGGGCCAAAACAGAAACTAAGCCCAATATCCTTGTTAGCCTGTCGGAAACGCAGAACTGACTGCCTCCCCATCTGCACTCGTGCGAAACACACACGAGCTCCACACCTACCACACACGAGTGAGCTGCACGCTCATCGTCTCTTCTTCTCTGTCGGATCCAGATTTCCGACAGTACACCTTCATCACCAAATTCACGCAGTTCAGGCTTCATCACCAGATCAACACAGATAACACTCAACATCGAAATTCAGACATAACCCAACCTTCAAAACCATCCGCTGATGTTCAGTACAACTTCTTTTCCTTCAATTCATCTTCTGTATTCAACAGCAGCTCAATCTTCTTCTTTGGTTCCTGTTGCCACTGAATCGAACCCATAGCAACAATTCACCCATGAATCATCATCAGCAACCATTTGTCTTCCTCACTGCCGTAGAACCACACCTGAAATCCCATACTGTCTTCATCATTCGCACATCCTTTTCAAGCTCTAGCCCTGTAACCTCTAAAAGCCATCCATTCTAGCCATCTTGTGCTGCAACAACACTTGCAGTCACATCCCTTCTCGACTTTGTTGCTTTGGTGGATTTCTGATTCACCCTTCATCTTCTCCTCTCTGCTTCTTCCTTCCCCTGCTGCTTTGCTTCCTCCTCTGGTTTCAACTTTCAGACACAAATCTGAGAATAAAATAAATCAGCGAATTTTATTAAGATAAGGGTTACCCCTTAGCGCCGTGATGTGGCTGGGAATAACCCGATGCCTTTAAACTGTGGTGCCTCTGAGTAGAAAATCTCCGGTGCTCCAGTAATTTATGACTTTTGGCTGCCCCTTGATGTGTGTCTGCCCTCAGTAGTTCAGATTTTTTTACACCTTTCAAGCCTTGCTCTTCTCTTGTATTTGGCTCGACCAACCTAGAGTCGCCAAATTGTAAATATTGTTGTTTTTGCTTCATTTTTTATAATATTATTTCAAAATACCTGCAAAATAGAAAATGGTTAAAATAAACAATGTACGAGGCTTAAGTCGACTAAAGTGTATGATTTAGGTACTCTTGAATAGGTATTTTGCGCACCTATCAAATTCCCCCACACTTAGTCTTTACTTGTCCTCAAGTAAACCTTTATTTTATTTATTTTTTTTATTTATTTTTTTTTGAAGCAAATCTCAATCACATCTTCAAGCCCAGCTGAAATACTGCACAAGCCCAACTGCACACACTCCTTGAGCCCATCTGGTTTGTCAAAGCCCATCTTCTTCCACCCATTTATGTGCACATGTGCCAGTCGCATGTGTGAAGATTTTTTTTTTTTTTTTTTGTCTTCTTTCCGCTGTCGGATTTGGGAATCCGACAGTGTACTCCAATACTCCAACTTCCCTTCTTCAGCTTCATTGTCACATCCACCTAACAACACACACAGCCATATTCAAACTCAACCAAGCATCATGTTTTCTCCATCTCCTGCATCTGCTCAAGTCCAGCCATCTCCATTCTTTCAATATCAGCTCAACATTGTTTTGCTTCCCTGCAACAACAGCCCAGCTCCACAGACCACACAAACAACTGCACAAAACCACTCAAATTGCAGCACAACAGTCGCACCATCAACCTGCCAAACCACCAGTTACACACAGCAGCAGCAGGACCACTATGTGCTTCCTCTCATTGTCTAAACTGCAGCTTCTCATCCTGCTACCTCTTCACTCCACCAAGCACATTCCACCACTGCCATCTTGACTGCACTTTCTGACCCATCAGCAGCTGAAAACACAGCAACCACCAGCTCAGTCATTTGCTGTTGTAGCTTCTGAACTGCAGCTTTGTCTTCTTCCTAACTTCAATCACTCATCACTCCTCAGGCCTGCAATCTCTCACCAGTCACCACAGTTCCACCAGCACCACTCACTGCCCTGCTGCACTGCTCCAACCTGCAAGCAACAGCAGCAATAACTGCAACTATTCTCATCACCCTGCAATCACACCAGACCACCAACGTTAAGCAATTTCCATCTTCAGACTGTCACTGCAGCACAGCCATCTCCACATTGCACACACACACAACAGACCAACAGCTCAGCTCACACACCACCATTGCAGATAACATCAAACTCCACTTTTCAACAGCACCATCAATTCACCAGCCTCCTTCTTCACCTTAATTCTCTACACCCCACCTGCCACCACAATCACAGCAAAAGTCACCAACATGGTACAATTTCCCTGAATCTCACAACTCAAGTCCCATTAACAGATTTAGTCTCTCACAACCACTTCCATTCAAAATTGAGCGCAACCCACATCTCTAAACTACCATCTGAGCTCAATCATAGCTCTGATATCTCCTTTTTCCACTCACAGCTCCAACAGCAGCAGTAATTCGATCCTCCAAATTCCATATGTTCAGATTACACTTCTTGGTCTTCTAAATTCCTTCTGAACTCAGCAATTACATCACTCAAATCCCCTTGACTTTCTCTTGAATATACTCTGCTCTCCCATTTGCTCTGTGAACTTCATACCAAATCTGAAGAAGGAGAAACAGAAATTGCGTCTGTTTTTAATGCGGATAAGAGACACCCCTTAGCGGCCTGCTGGGGGTGGGAATAACCAGACTGCCTAAAACCAATTTTCAAATTTTTTTTTTCTTTCCGGCTGTTCTGTTTTTCGCCTTGGCAGTTCTGTTTTTCTCCGTTTGAGAGAGTTCGAAATAAGGACTTACCTCCCCCACACTTGAACTCTACATTGTCCCCAATGTAGATTGACTCGTCCAATGGAATTCAAATGCGGTAGATATCCGGTGGGTTGACTCCCACAAAGCGAAATTGAATGGGTTGACTCCCATTAAGCATCATCTTCGTCTCTCTGCGAAAAAGAACAAACAAAACAGCAGAATTAGATACAAACAATGGGTTGCCTCCCATGTAGCGCTTGTTTTAACGTCATCAGCCTGACGTAATGTCTCTATGATTCCTCCAGAGGGATATCACTCTCACTGTAAGGTTTTAACCGATGGTTATACACCTTAAACTCTTTTCCCGTTGACAAACTCCGAATTTTCACTGCACCACTGGAAAACACAGTTAGCACAACAAAAGGTCCTATCCAATGTGATTTCATTCTGCAAGGAAATAAATGTAGGCAAGATTTAAGTAAAAGAACTTTCTGTCCAACACTAAAGTGTTTTTCAGAAATTTTGTCACCAGAATTCGCCTTTTTCTTTTCCTTGCACTTGTCTGAACTCTTTTGCCTTCTTTTCTTGAATATTCGTTCAGCCACATCACCAACCACATTGATGGAGAAACAAGAGTTAACATCACTAGGATGTTTCATCGTCTCGAAAATGTTGAAACGTATTGTTTCTCCGTCAAATTTCATTGTCAACGTTCCCTCATCAACATCAATGACGGTTTTAGCCGTCTTCATGAATGGTCGTCCCAACAGCAAAGGGATGGATGAATCTGATGGGTCTCCGCTCATTTCCAACACACAGAAGTCTGC